>JAJIBD010005047.1:0-63547 GCA_021461705.1 Cryptotis parvus | reverse complement strand
AGATGTGATTCATCATGATCAAAGGGAATATAAAGAATCAGACAGGAAGAGGTTGAGTTTAAAATCATTTTCTATTTTCCTGAGCAGGAGGCTGCACTAGCTGTATTCCAGGCCTTGCAACTCTTGACTGTGAATTCAAGGATCACTATTGATGGTGTTCTTAGGGCATATACTATGTTAGAATCAAACTTAGGTTGGTCATGAGCTTGGCAAGCACCTTACCCCATACACTATCTATCGGTCATTTAAGGGCACTTTCTTAATTTAAAACTTCATATAGGTTCTTAAACTGTCTCTGTCCGTGGTTGATCACAACCGTCCAGACAGAACACTACACTGAGGTTGTTGGAGGCTCAAATGGCATACTACACTTGCATTTGTGGTTTGTCTTTCTGCCAGTTTTAAGGTTTTTAATATTCATGAACTGTAACTGTGGTTCATTGCTCAGAAAAAAGATGCTTGGGTTCCATATTTTTCTTCTCTAAACAATTGAAAACATCAGTATTCTGTTGCAGATTGATTCTCAGGTAACTACTGGGTCTCTCTTAAACACCATATAAGATCATATAAGAGGCTGGAATTCTTGTTAACAAAAAAGCTGAGTAAGCTATCCCACTCCCACAGAGCACATTTTCTGGCAGGAGAAACACACACACACAAAAAAAAAGAGATAGAGATGTTTACAACATTTTTAATTAATTCTAAAGTATAACGAGTTAATAATTGTGCAAACTATGTTATGTTCTTTCTAAGAAACAAAAGGTCTTAAAAATCTCTAGTGTTGGGATGTGAGGCTAAGACTAGGGAAGTGGCTCATTGGTAGTGGGCTCATTGGTAGAGTCTGAGCCTCACATATGTAAATCCTGAATTCTTCATGGTACCCCATTTTTACCCTGTGTCCACAGGCACTGCTACCTGCCCCCCCACCACACCACACACCACCATAACATGGACAGCAAATTTAAGTGGTATGGTATGTCAATTACAGTCATGATGACATATATTAAATTCCACAGAATTTGTTCATCTTTTTTTTTTTTTTTTTTAATTTTTTTTATTTTTTTTATTTTTTTTTTTTTTAAGTATTTTTATTATACCACCGTGAGATATACAAATAAAAAAGATATACAATTAAAAAGTTCATGTTTGGGTTTTGGTCATACAGTGTTTCAGCACCCGTCCCTCCACCAGTGCCCATCTCCCACCACCAACATCCCGGTTCCCTCCCCCCTTCCCCAGCCCTGCTCCATGGCGGGTTCTTTATTTCTTTCCCTTTCTCTCTCTTTCTCTTTTCCTTCCCTTCCAGACTATGGATTACAGAACATACATTAAAAGGTTGTCATTTGTATCCTTTTGCCTCTATTTAATGCTCAGTTCTAGGTTGGCATTAGTACCCTCGACTATTGTTAGCCCCCTGTTCCATTTTCTGTCTTACCTAAACTCTGACTCCCACACGTTTGTGATAATCTCCACCTTTGACAAGACCTCCTGATATATGTTTCACTTGACCTTGGATATTGGTATCATAATATGTACATATATATTTATGCCATGCAAATAAATGCAGTCATTCTGTATCTGTCTCTCTCCTTCTGGCTAATTTCACTCAACATAATCTTCTCCATGTCCATCCATTTATAGGCAAATTTTATAACTTCATTTTTCCTAACAGCTGCATAGTATTCCATTGTGTAGATGTACCAAAGCTTCTTTATCCAGTCATCGATTTTTGGGCACTCTGGTTGCTTCCAGATTCTGGCTATTGTGAATAATGCTGCTATGAACATAAAAGTAGGGATGGTGTTTCCGCTGCGTATTTTTTGGTTTCCCAGAGTAGATTCCCAGGAGTGGTATGGCTGGGTCAAATGGGAGTTCAATTTCTAGTCTTTGGAGGAAAGTCCATATTGTTTTCCAGAAAGGCTGTACCAGCCGGCATTCCCACCAACAATGGATGAGTGTCCCCTTTTCCCCACATCCACGCCAGCACTTGTTGTTCTTGCTCTTTTGAATATGTGCCAGTCTCTGTGGTGTAAAGTGGTATCTCATTGTTGTTTTGATTTGCATCTCTCTGATGATTAGTGATGATGAGCATTTTTTTCATATGTTTTTTGGCCATTCGAATTTCTTCCTTGCTGAAGTTTCTGTTCATTTCTTGTCCCCATTTTTTGATGGGGTTGTTTGTTTTCTTCTTGTAAAGTTCTACCAGTGCCTGATATATCCTGGATATTAACCCCTTATCAGATGGGTATTGGGTGAATATTCTTTCCCATTCTGTGGACTGCTTTTTGTATCTTAGTCACTGTTTCTTTTTGAGGTGCAGAAGCTTTTCAGTTTCATGTAGTCCCATATGTTTATCTTTTCTTCTAGTTGCTTTGTTAGTGATGTTTCACCTTTGAAGATGCCTTTAGCTTCAATGTCGTGGAGGGTTTTCCTATATTTTCTTCAATGTACTTTATGGATTCAAGTCTGATATTGAGATCTTTAGTCCATTTTGATCTGATTTTTGTGCATGGTGTTAGACACAGGTCCAAATTCATTTTTTTACACGTTGCTGCCCAGTTTTCCCAACACCACTTGTTGAAGAGGCTTTCCCTTACTCCATTTTGGACTCATTGCACCTTTATCAAAGATTAAATGATCATGTGTTTGAGGTTGGGTGTCAGGATACTCTATTCTATTCCATAGGTCCACAGGTCTGTTTTTATTCCAATACCATGCTGTTTTAATTACTACTGCCTTGTAGTACAGTTTGAAGTTGGGAAAGGTGATGCCTCCCATCTTCTTTTTCCGAGGATTGCTTTAGCTATCCTTGGGGGTTTATTGTTCCATACAAATTTCAGGAGGCGTTTGGTCAATTTCTTTGAAGAATGTCATCGGTATCCTTATAGGGACTGCATTGAATCTGTACAGAGCTCTAGGGAGTATTACCATTTTGACAATGTTGATTCTCCCCCATCCATGAACAGGGAATGTGTTTCCATTTCCTTGTGTCCTCTTTTATCTCTTGGAGCAGTGTCTTGTAGTTTTCTTTGTACAGGTCCTTTACATACTTGGGTAAGTTGATTCCTAGGTATTTGATTTTCTGTGGCACAATTGTGAATGGAATTGTTTCCTTAATATCCCTTTCTTCTGTTTCGCTATTTGTATATAGGAAAGCCACTGACTTTTTGGGTGTTGATTTTGTATCCTGCCACTCTACTATATCGTCTATTGTTTCTAGGAGTTTTTTGGTAGAGAGTTTAGGGTTCTCTAGGTATAATATCATGTCATCTGCAAATAATGATAAGCTTGACTTCTTCCTTGCCTATCTGGATGCCCTTGATGTCCTTTTCTTCTCTGATTGCTATGGCAAGTACTTCCAGTACTATATTGAATAAAAGAGGTGAGGGGGGGGGGGCAACCTTGTCTTGTCCCTGATCTCAGGGGAAGGCTTTCAACTTTTCCCCATTTAGAATGATGCTTGCTGTGGGCTTTTGGTAGATGGCTGTAACTATCTTGAGGAAAGTCCCTTCAATTCCCATTTTCTGGAGCGTTTTAATCATGAGCGGGTGCTGGATCTTGTCAAATGCTTTTTCTGCGTCTATTGAAAGGATCATATGGTTTTTTTATTTTTTTCTTTTTATTGATATGATGTATTATGTTGATTGACTTGCGAATGTTGAACCATCCTTGCATTCCCGGGATGAATCCAACTTGGTCATGATGTATAATCTTCTTGATGAGTCTTTGGATTCTGTTTGCTAGTATTTTGTTGAAGATCTTAGCATCCGTGTTCATCAGGGATATTGGTCTGTAGTTTTCTTTCTTTGTGTTGTCTCTCCCTGCTTTGGGTATCAGGGTGATATGTGCCTCGTAGAAGCTGTTTGGGAGTGTTTCTGTTTCTTCTATTTCCTGGAAGAGCTTGAAAAGGACTGGCAGTAGGTCCTCCTTAAAGGTTTGGTAGAGTTCACTAGGGAATCCGTCTGGACCTGGGCTTTTGTGTTTGGGAAGTCTTTTAATTACTGTTTCTATTTCCTCAATGGTGATAGGCTTATTCAGGTATTGGAGGTCTTCTTGTTTCAGCCGTGGGGAGGTTATAGGACTTCAGGAATTGATCCATTTCTTCTAGATTCTCATGTTTCACGGCATACAGGCTCTCAAAGTAATCTCTGATGATCTTTTGGATTTCTGTGGTTTCTGTTGTGATGTCACCCTTTTTATTTCTGATTCTGTTTATTTGGGTTCTCTCTTTCCCTGTCCTTACAAGTCTTGCCAATGGTTTGTCAATCTTGTTTATTTTTTCAAAAAACCAGCTCTTGGTTTCATTAATCTTTTGGATTGTTTTTTTGGTTTCCAACTCATTGATTTCCTCTCTAAGTTTTATTATTTCCTTTTTTTTTCTGCCTGGGTTGGGCTCCTTTTGTTGGTCTTTTTCTAATGTCTTCAGCTGTGTAGTCAGGTTATTTATGTGGGCCCTTTCTTGTTTCCTGATGAATGCTTGCAGGGCTATAAACTTCCCTCTTAACACGGCTTTTGCCGTGTCCCACAAGTTCTTATAATTGGTATCTTCATTTTCATTTATTTCCAGAAATCTTTGGATTTCCTGTTTGATTTCTTCTATGACCCATTTGTTGTTCAGCAGTGAGCTGTTCAGTTTCCAGGTGTTTGGTTTGACTCCCTGTTTTTGTGTCACGGTTAACTTCCATTTTCAGTGCATCATGGTCTGAAAAGATAGTTGACACAATTTCTATCTTTTTAATTTTATTGAGGTATGCTTTGTGGCTCAGCATGTGGTCTATCTTGGAGAATGTTCCATGTGCACTAGAGAAAAATGTGTATTCAGCTTTTTTTGGCATGAAAAGCCCTGTATATATCTACTAGCTCTCTTTCTTCCATTTCTTCCTTCAGGTCCAATATTTCCTTGGTGAGTTTCAGTCTTGTTGATCTGTCCATCGTTGATAGAGCAGTGTTGGAAGTCTCCAACTATTATTGTGCTACTGTCAATGTCTTCTTTGAGGTCTCTTAGCAGTTGTTTTATGTATTTTGCTGACCCCTCATTGGGTGCATATATGTTTAGTAGTGTAATTTCTTCCTGGTGTACATACCCCTTAATTAATAAGAAGTGGCCTTCGTTGTCCCTTCTAACCTTTTTAAGCCTGAAGTCTATATTATCTGATACTAATATGGCCACACCAGCCTTTTTGGAGGAGTTGTTTGCATGGAGAATGGTCTTCCAACCTTTGACTCTGAGTCTGTGTTTGTTCTGCTTATTCAGATGCGTTTCTTGTAGACAGCAGAATGTTGGGTTCAATTTTTTAATCCATTTTGTCACTCTGTGTCTCTTAATTGGTGCATTTAGACCATTGACATTGAGAGAGATTATTGTCATCGGATTTTTGTGCCATCTTTCTTTTTTGTGTTTGTTGTGCTTATGGGTTTGGTCGCATTAGAGTAGACCCTTCAGTCCTTCTTTTTAAAGTTGGTTTTGAGTCCATGAAGTTCCTGAGTTGTTGCTTATCCATGAAGTTGTGTATCTTTCCTTCATATCTGAATGTGAGCCTGGCCGGGTAAAGAATTCTCGGTGAAGCCTGCAGTTCATTGAGCCTTTTCGCAATATCCCACCATTGTTTTCGGGCTCGGAGTGTTTCATCAGAGAAGTCTGCTGTAAATCTTAGAGATGTTCCTTTGTATGTGATTTCCTTCTTTGATCTTGCTGCTTTCAGTATTCTATCCCTATCTATAGTTTTTGTCATTTTTATTAAGATGTGTCTTGGAGTATTCTTGTTGGGGTTTCTTTTAGCTGGTATTCTACGGGCCTCTTGGATCTTGAGGCAAGCATTCTTTAGTTCGGGAACTTTTCAGCAATGATGGCTTTGACAGTTTCTTCTTCATCAGGGTTTTCTTCTTGCCCTTCTGGGACCCCAATGATCCGTATGTTGTTTCTTCTGGCTTCATCCCGATTATCTCTTGTTGTCTGTTCGGTAATTGTGAGCCTTTTTTTCTATCTTCTGGTGTTGTGTACAGAATCTTTGGAACTGCGTCTTGAGATCACTAATTCTTTCTTCAGTAGCTATTATTCTGCTATGATGGCCTTCCACTGTGTTTTTTATTTCATTTACCTCATTTTTAATACCTGTCATTTCCCTTTGCATTTTCCTCACTTCTGCTATCATGTCCTCTTGTATTTTATTGATTTTGCATTCCATTGCTTCTTTGAATTCCTTTTGAATCCTTAACAGTTCTTTCCGAAATTCTTTTTCAGATAGGTTATGCAACTCATTGGTATTGCTTGACTCATCTGGACCAGTGACTTCACTCACAGAGCTTGATGGAATTTTGCGTTGCTTTACCATTATGACTATTGTAGGTTGCAACTGTGAGTTCTTGGGTGACTAGATAGTACAGTTAGTAGGGGGTCTGGTCTGTTTGAAGAGTTTGGGTGGGTAGCAAGGATGTAGGAACCAAGGTTCACTGGTACTTCATGCAAGGTAGGTAGTAGGGAGGGTCGCGGGCCTTCGCAGCGTCCAGCGGTTTGGAGTTTTGGGATGTTCCCAGAAGCTCAGGGGCGCCGGGGTCGGTCGGGCTGGAACCAAGGCACTTTGCCTTGGTTCCCGTTGATGGAGTTTCCGCTCTTCCCTGGGGCAGCTTGGGGTCCGCGGAGGCGCAAGAAATTACTCACACACCTGTGGGGAGTCGAGGCGTTCCCGGGAACTCAGGGGCGCCGCGGGTCGGGGGTCAGTCCGGGCTGGAACCAAGGCACTTTGCCTTGGTTCCCGTTGATGGGAGTTTCCGCTCTTCCCTGGGGCAGCTTGGGGTCCGCGGGAGGCGCAAGAATTACTCACACACCTGTGGGGAGTCGAGGCGTTTCCCGGGAACTCAGGGCGCCGCGGGTGGGGTCAGTCGGGCTGGAACCAAGGCACTTTGCCTTGGTTCCCGTTGATGGAGTTTCCGCTCTTCCCTGGGGCAGCTGTGGGGGGACAGAATTTGTTCATCTTATTACTGAAAGTCTTTCCTTCAGTAAACATGTCCCCATTTTATCTATCCTCAACACTGACAATTCCATTCTTCTTTGTTTCTAAGTTTAATGTCTTTAGATTGCAAATATAAGTGAGATCATCATGGAAACCTGCCTCTGAAGCAGTATTATAACATTAGTTAGTACTTTTAATCTAATTTACCTGTGATATTCAAAGATCTGACTTCTTCTGAAGCACCATCTCCCAAAACAACAAAGTTACAAAACTGAGAAAAGACAAACAAAATGATGATAAAATCTGAAACAAATATAAGGGTAAATACAGGAGAAGACCCAAGCTGGTCTATATGGAATTATACATGAGATTGAGCTCATTTATGTTGTAAAATATCATTTGCATATTGCCATTTGGTATGAAAACATCACTGCCATTTGAGTATATTTAATTAGTAAATTACTATTTTTATTGTATATATGACTGATTAAAATAACAGAGACCTATATTTGAATAAAGAAACTTAATAACACAGATTACTAAAACTTATTCCCCAAACTTATAATTCCCATTTTTTGCCCCACATAAATAAAATACATAACTCATTAAAATTTTAATTCAACATATGTATGTTATTATCTCCAATTGAAAAAGTCAATGAAATTTAAAAATTAAAAATGATTTATTTCTAAAAATAAAACATTCCCCAATAATCACATGGTGCTCAAATATTATTAAAACAAACTTATAAGAAATGATACTAAACATTACATTTAATAGAAGGTAGAATAATTTATTTAAATTAAAAATAATTGTATTAATAGTGAAAATTTATTTTATACTGATTTTATATAAATATACAATTTTAAATATACATATTTTGTTTCAGTAACTAAATAAAATTATAATTGTAAATGCATACTTTCATATTATGTGTTTATATGAAAAAACATTTTTGTGCAGAAGGATTTATTTTCACTTTATGAATATGTTAATAAAAAAACTGTATTTGAACAGATGCCTCTGAAGACAATCCATAAAGGCAATTATGCTTATGATTATAATACTGGTTCAGAATTTTTTAATCATGCGTTATTTTACTTTCAATTTAAATTATGGCATACACTCTTCAAAGCCTTCTTACTTTCTTTAAGCAATATACAGAAAAACAAAAAAATACCATATTTTTGCATATATTATACTTAAAATCGGGGATCATAAACACTATGTAAATTCTTGTGGGATTGCATTTTTGCATTTAAGCTAACCAAATGTGTTATTACTTCACAACTGCTGTAATTTCTTATAAACTCTTTACGTTATTTTAATTTGGTTAGGAATGATTTCATTATTTTATTTATATTTTACCTCTTAAAAGACAAAATGAGTATAAGACATTAATGAAAAAAAAAATCATTTTGAGAATCTCCCAAAGAAATATAAGATTCAAACTACTGAATGTTCAAAATTCCATAAATTTGTAAATAAGCACTGGGAGAATCCTGCAATTCTGTGATGCTGTGCCACTTTCTCTGTCATCTCGGTTTTTTTTTTTTCTTTTCTGAGTCACACCCGGCGATGCTCTGGGGTTACTCCTGGCTCTGCACTCAGGAATTACTCCTGGCGGTGCTCGGGAGACCATATGGGATGCTGAGGATCGAACCCGGCTGCCACAGGCCGACCGCGTGCAAGACAAACACCCTACCCGCTGGACTATTGCTCCAGCCCCACTGTCATCTCGTTTTAAAGGTGCTGTATCAATTGTCTCAAATATCTTTCCAATTAAATTCATTAGGACAAAGACTTCAACTGCTGTCAAGGAAACTGAAAGTGGACAGGTAGATTGCCTGGTGAACTACTAATTTGTTTGGTCACTTTAAATTTTGCCCTCCACATAGTTATTCAATCAGGTGTTGAGATGGGTAGGGATGGGAGAAAGCAGCAGAAGATAGTCACCAATCAATCATTAAAAAAGACTCGATTAGTGTCTGCCTCTATGGCTTTGTGAATTCTAAAGCTTTCCGATATTGTTTTTGGTTTGCTTTTCCTGACCTTGAAGTTTGATGCAACTAATTATATTATCTTGAAAAATGAAAAAAAATAGGAGTACTGGGAAAACTATTAAGAACAGAATACTGATCAGTTGACAGGAGTTAAAGCTTTGAAAAAAAAGTAATTTCAAGTTAAGAACAATGTCATTTTGTCTATAGCATATATAAAACATGAATATGTTTAGTTGATACTTATTTATTAAAACAAGGAATATAGAATGTGATGAGATATGAGATGCCGCATATGCAGAGTTTCACTGACAACTTCAAGTTAGAAATATTCTTTGTATTTTTTGATATTCTCTTTAGTTAGTTCTATTAGAGTTAATAAATCTGAAAGATTCATTTTAATTGTGATGGCATTTCCCACCATGAGCTAGTTCATTAAAATAGCTAGAGTACTATTATAGGGAAGTGTGTTCACCTATTAGTTATCTAAGAAATTTAGATAAAATAATTTAACTTTAAATATTCTGCTACAATTAAAATAGCCTAATGACACCAGACAATGAGATATAAAGTCATTTATGCTTATCTTGGGAGTTTGGCTTGATATCTACCCAGCACAGCAATATTTTTAATTATGAAGCACCTCAGTATAAATTATATGAAAACTGTTTCCTTGTTTTAAAAAATAAACCTATGTGGTGATATAGAATTTATTATCACAGTTTGCTTGAGCCTATATTTCCCCTAGTAAGTAGGGAAGGGCTTAAAAAACTCATCTTCATTTACTCCTAAATTCTCTGTTGGTAATATGAAGTTTTCCATTCACCACCTGCCCCTAATTTTTCTTATCGTGCAAGTGCAATTCCACATGAACTTTATATGTAGGACAGAAACACAGTAAATATGTAGATGATAGATTAGATAGATAGATAGATAGATAGATAGATAGATAGATAGATAGATAGATAGATAGACAGACAGACAGAGAGACCAGACAGACAGACAGGCAGACAGACAGACAGATAGACATACAGACAGATAGAGCAGACAGACAGACAGACAGACAGACAGACAGACAGACAGACAGACAGACAGACAGACAGACAGATAGATAGATAGATAGATAGATAGATAGATAGATAGATAGATAGACAGACAGACAGAGAGACCAGACAGACAGACAGGCAGACAGACAGACAGATAGACATACAGACAGATAGACAGACAGACAGACAGACAGACAGACAGACAGACAGACAGACAGACAGACAGACAGACAGACAGATAGATAGATAGATAGATAGATAGATAGATAGATAGATAGATAGATAGATAGATAGATAGATAGATAGATAGATAGATAAATAGATTAGATAGATAGATGAGCTATAAAGTTTAATTTCAAAATTCTATAGTTGGAGCTAGCAATATAAAATATAGTTGAAAGTAGAGAGATGGTACAGGGGTGAGGTACTTGCATTGTACACAATAAACCCCTTTTGATCCTGAGCATCACATATGGCCAATTGAGCACCTGCAGGAATGATCTTCGTGTACTGAGCAAAGTTTAAGTGTTGAGCTCTGAAAACTGTGCTCCCCATGAAATAATAATAAAAGAAATAATAAATGAAATAATAATAAATAAATTAAAATAGTCATAGAGACATAATACCCAAATATTGCCCTAGAAAAGTTTTTCTTGGTATATCTGACAGATCTAATATTGAATAATTTCTTATGATTTAGCAGATGATTATTGTTCACATAATTAAGAAGTCATCATAATATGGAAAATGCTGCTTTCTTGTTGAATATCTGGAAATTTTAACCTGTATGACTTCTGATATCTGATTATGTTAAATTTTCTAAGCTCTCTGCTCTATACATAATCAAAATGGCTATTGAGCTTGCACTGAATATTTCTTTGTCTAAACATAATAACCTCAAATACCTCATCTTGTATCTTTACCTGAACACTTTATTTCAGTGATTTATAAATTTTAATACAAAAATAAAGTTTAAAAATGAAATAATCAATTGTGAATGAAGTACAGCTTTCACTTCTTGATTGCTAACAAGTCTTAGTCACTCCAGATTTGGAAAAAAAAACCTAAATATATCAGTTGAAGAAATCATTTCTAAGACCTTCACAGCTATTGAGTGAGTTGTCAATTTTCTGCTTGGCACATCCATTCTGTTCTGAATATCAGAATCACCAGCAGAGAGAGGACATGTGATGTACAGTCTTTGAGTCATTAAATGAGTGTTTTTGCTGAGGAAGATAAATAGCCATTAATAGAAAATTATATCATATAGAATTGCACATTAATATTTTGAGAATTCTCTATAGTGGCTGAAATAACCAAGAGTATAAAATGACTTCCTCTCTTTTAAACCTATCTAACTCTTTTTTCTTAATGTTCATAGTGCAAATATTCTCTCAGGGTGTTAGGTATCTCATTATAGTTTTGATTTACATTTCTCTACTAATAAGTGATTATGAATAACTTTGTATGTATGAATCTATTGGTCGTGTGTATATCTTTTTTAAAGGAAATGTCTATCCAGGTGCTTTTCTCAATTTAAATTAAGTTTCCTTCTTCATTGTTGAGTTTTATAAATTTTTTCCTAATAGTTGCATATTAATGCTTTGTCATACATATGTAAAAATGTATTTTTTTAATTTTGTTGCATTTTTTTACTTATCAACGTTTGTTGGATATGCTAAAACTTCATTTGTTTATTTTTGTTTGTGTTTCCCTTCATTTAGAGTTGAATTCCCAAAGACCAAGGAGAACATAAACTAAATTATCTGGATTTATTTATAGTGTCTGGTATTACCAACAAGTCTTTGACTTATTTTTAATTAGGTGTGGTGTTAGTGTCTAATGTTATTTTTTATATGTCATTATTCAATTTTACCAAAATTATTAATTGGAGATATTGTTTTGCTCTATTCTATGCTGTGCCTCCTTTATTTTTAACCAGTTCTTATTTTAATCATATGCAGTTTAATTTACTTTTTTTAATATACTGCAATCAAGTTTGAAGATGCATGATAATTCCTTTTTTTTGGTTTATTATGCTGTTCTAGATCTTTTGAAGCTCTAGGAAAACTTTATGATTTTTTAAAACAATTATGTTAAGAATGTATTTAGGATTTTGAGAATTACATTGATTCTGAATGAATTTTTTAGTTAATAGGTCCACTTTGACTATGTTATTTGTTCAGATAATGGGCATAGAATCTTTGTCTTTTTACTTCTATCTATTTTTTCAATAATATCTGATAGTTTATGGCTGTAAATCTCGATTTCATTTGTTAAATTCAGTGCAAGGTAATAATTTCTTATGCAATTATAACTGGATTGTTTTCTTTCTGCTCTTCTGCTGATTTGTTGCTGGAATATAGAAATGCCACTAGTTTTTATATATTAATTTTGTATTATTATGGTCCTGTTAGTTTAGTCATTTTGAATTCAAATAGTATTTTTATTGGAGTCTTGAGGATGTTCTTTCTATATTATTAGTCATCTCTAGTGATTGATTTTTTCCTTTGTCAGTTTGATACCTTTTTACATTTCCTTTTTTTAATTGATCTCAATACACCTTTCAAACTACATTGACTAATAGCATAGATATACATGTCTCTTCTTCCAAGAAAAGAAACAAATTTAAAAATTTCTATCGAAAACAATGTTGGCTATAAGTTTGGCATTTATGGTTTCTGTTATATTCAGACATATGTATTATGTTCCCATTTTAGGCTACTCTAAATTATTTAAGGGGCTTTGAATCTTGTCACTGTCAATGATAATTTTCGTATCTACTGAGAAAATTAACTGCTTTTTCTATGTTTTGCTGAAGCCGTGCACTGTGCTCATTGATTTGTGCCTGGAGAGCCGTCTTGTAGGTGGGGTCATTCAATCCTGTCTTTCATTTAATAAGTGAACTCTAGGTTTTATGAAAAGTTTTGTACCTGGAAAAGGGGCATGAAATCTTAATTGTAAATTTTTATTAGAATGATATTCTGTTTTCTAGCCACCCAGACCCCCACCTGCAATATGGTGTATATTAAATTCCTATAGATTCTTATAGATCAGAGCTTCTTGATTTTGTTTTGACCGTACTATCCATCAAACCCATCATGGCTATGCAAGAAAAATGTTGCCTCTTTAGTTGAGACTTGTCTTTAATCCTTTAATTTTCCCAGATAATAAGGAGTCACCTTCATAGGAGCATGAATATTACAATTTTAACTTTCAGTGATGCTGGAAAAAGGGAGAAATAATTGGAATGTAGGGGCCAGCGATAGCCCAGCAGGTAGGGCGTTTGCTTTGCATGCAGCCGGCCTGTGCCGGCCCGGGTTCGAACCCCGGCATCCCATATGGTCCCCGAGCACCGCCAGGAGTAATTCTTGAGTGCAGAGCAAGGAGAAACCCCTGAGCATCGCCAGGTGTGACCCAAAAAGCAAAAAAAAAATTGGAATGTAGAAGACATTTTATGAGAAAAGAGGGAGGGGATTTTTTTTCAGAAATTAACATGCATTTGTGGAAGCTTGGCAAATTCAAAATGTATTAGCTAAATTAGCAGAATGAAAACCTGAAAAAACTTCAACTTTGTAAATGCAGTCTTTGTGGAACATTTCGTGTTTGTATATTGTCATCTTTAAGGCAGTAACTGATAGAATGAAGTTATTCCACATAGTTATTCCACATTCCTCCAAATTATATGGAGGTTAACCATAGTACAGAGGAGGTAAACACATTAACTGTTTACTCAAATAAGCTAGTTAAATATTAATGTCTTAAACATTGCTTTAATCTAAGCATCTAAAATACTCAAGCACACATATGGGTATTTATAGTCTCTTATATCAAAACATATAATAACATGAATAACCATGGGCATTAAAGATATAAAATGTGACTATACATTTTTAATTTCTAGCCCCATTTTTCTGCCGTATGACTATTGGATAATTGATAACTTTGTTGTATTCAAATACCTCCTCTGTTTGATATGGATAAAAACAGCATTTATTTTTAAATGTTCAAGTTAAATAGTAAAGAATGTAATATAAATAAATTAAGTTAAAGCAGTTAGAATAAAAATAAATAAATGTTTAATGAAGCTTGCTGATTAGTAAATATTTCAAAATTAGGAGCTTTGATTAGTGCTATTTGAAAAAAAATGTTTGGTGAAGTATTTTTGTATGCAAAACGTTGACTTTTGAATTAGTATTTTGATAATTCTATATAATAAATTAATCGTCATGAAGCTGCTTTTGTGATAGTAGCTCCTCCTTGTATGTATAGAAACAATGAAGGTAATGAACAAAAATGGAAAAAGGGTTTTTCTTTTTTTTTTCTTTTGCCTTTTTGGTCACACCTGGGGATACTAGGGGGGTTACTGCGGGCTCTTTGCTCAGAAATTACTCCAGGATGTGCTTAGTGAACCATATAGGATGCGGGGATCGAACCCTGGTCAGCCGTGTGCAAGGCAAACTCTCTACCCGCTGTGCTATCACTCCGGCTCTCAAGAATAAGAGGTTTTATTTCCCCCTTCTCTTCCTTCTGCTGTTGTTAGAATGATCAACATTGCATGCATAATATAGTGTCACGATCACGATCTTCCCGTTGGTCATCTATTTGCTAGAGCGGGAACCAGTAATATCTCCATATGTCCTGTCTCATGCCAGTAGAGCCAGGGGGCATCGGCTTGCTACAGGAACATAAAGAGCCTCAAACCATTATATTAGGTCATTCCCATGACCTAATATAATTGTTACTAAATTTGGCATATCATATACAACACGAGAAGCTTGCCAGGCTTGTCGAGCGGGAGGCAAACTCTTTTAAACACCTCCAAATAAAGCATTTATTGATGAACCGGGGGCGCCAGCGGCCGTGCGAGCCATGCTGTGATGGGCTTGTCTGCTGGGTGGAGTTCTGATGAGAGGGAAGTCCAGAAGTGGAAAATGGCGGCGCCCGTGGAGTGAGGAGGGTGGTCTGGCTTGTTGTGAGGCTCTGCCGAGGTGGTGGGCCATGGCTAGAACCCTCCATGCCTCCCGACTGCCTCATGAAGGGCTGTGCACAGGGAGAGCAAGGAACAGCTCTGCCCCATGTGTGAGAGTCTCTGGACTAGGGTTATTTTTTTTCCTATCTTCCTTTTCCCTCTATTTATTAGTTTGTTCCAAAACAAATTTTACTTTGTGTGAGAAAACATAAATAATAAAAAGAAATTTATAGAAACATGAGTAGGAGAGAGAGAGAGAGAAGGAGAGAAAGCAGAGAGAGAGAGAGAGAGAGAGTGTGTGTGTATGTAATAAATTTAGTGACTTAGAAAAAATTAATTCAAACTTGGACTTTTGGAAATAGGGTGGCCAAGTGCTCACTTCGTTCTGTATTGCAACAAGATCATTGGGTTTGGGCTGGTAGAAAGCTCACATGGCAGTGTATATGCGGCGTGTGCAAATCTTCCATCCCCAGCACCTGTGGCCCTCAGCCCCACTAGATGGGCTCCAGTAGCCCTAGGGCATGGCCAGGTGTGGCACCTATAAAAAGAGAGAAAAGAATAGTTGAAATTATTTACTCCCTGGGGCCAGAGCAATACTCCAGCAGGTAGAGTGCTAGCTTTGCACACAGCTGACCGGGTTCGATCCCTGACATCCCATATGGTCCCCAGCCACCGCCAGGAATAATTCCTGAGTGCAGGGCCAGGAATAACCCCTAGTATTTGCGACCCAAAAAGCTGCCCCCAAAAAATTACTCACATAATATAGTGTAAGGGTGCTAAATCTGGTAGTGTGATGCTTACACATTTCACCATGATGTTCAGTTGTGGCAGTACACTATAGTTGCGATGTCTGTACAAACTACAGATATATGAATTGCACTCATTTAGTTTTGTGCTTGAGGACATTCTGACTAAAAGGGTTTCTAGGTGCTCCCCCAGTGCTCACACATGTGTCAGTTGGAAGGACTGTGTGGCAGTGCTGTTTGCACAGTTTTAGTTATGGTGCTTCCCAGGGATAGCATACTACTGGTATTGTGTTCATACATAGACCTGGCTATGGGTTGGAAGTTCTGCTGTGGAGACAGGATCCCCAAATACCAGTTTCAGAGGCTACCCATAGTACATGCCGGAGATACCAAACATAGAATTTATGGCTTCATTCTTGATGCTATTCATTCTTTCGGTTCTGGAAGTGGTTCTTGAACAATTAACCCCTGTATGCTTGCAACTGGTAAGCTACTTATTTCTTATTTCCCATTTAAATTTATAATATATGGATACAATGAATATATTATATAGACAATATGTCATCTTAACTATGGTTTTTAAGTTTGTCTATTTTTGAATACTGATCATTTTAATGGTTTGTTAAATGCTTAGTATAGACTGATTTATAATATCTATTATTAATTTTTATTAATTCCATTCAAATTTAATCAAATTCTTTTTTTTTAATAAATAAATAAATATTGAAATCTTTAATAGGTGAACTCTTTGAAAGATTGATCTTTTAAATATTATGTATTTTTTTGATAACATTTTCTCTTCAGAGGCCTTTTTGGGTTTGTTCTTTACAAGCGAAAGGGCAAGAAATTCTTAATTTTAATGATTGTGTCTTATCTAGTTACTATTTATCATAACACTTTTGTTGTTTTAATAAAACAGAGTTTATTATCTTCTATGTTATTTGAGTATATGTCATATGCTTCTACAAATTCAAGTTGAAATTTTTTTCTGTTTTCTTCCTTCAATTGTTTGTCATTTAATTATTTTGTGCTTATTTCAAGTAATAACAAAGCCAAATTTTTTTCTATTCTCTTTTTCTATATAGCTGTGTTTCTTTAGTAACTTGAAAAATAGACTGACCTTTTCAAATCAAGATTTGGACATGGAATAGGTTTCTGGAAAAATATCAACATAATATAAGAAATTTACCAAACTTGCTTCTTAATACATGATCATCAACTGAGTACAACTTGTATGACTTCACTTGTCTTCCTGTTGTTCATCGATTTGCTCGAGCAGGCACCAGTAACATCTCCATACATACTGTCTCAAGCAAGTATAGCCCAAGGACATCTGCATGCTCCAGAAACATAAAGATCCTCAAACCATTCCTTCAAGTCATGGGGATGAGGTCCATAATTGTTACTGGTTTTTGGCATATCAAATACAACATGAGTAGCTTGCCAGGCTCTGCCGTGTAGGTGGTATACACTCTCAGTAGGTAGAAGGCTCTCATCTCAAGCATTTCCTGATGAAAGTCAATGGGGAGAGATCAGATTTTTCTCTTGGTTGGAGCACTGAGAAGCTGTGGAGTCTGGATGCTGAGAATGCTGAGCTCATGGTGTGGCTTCTTGCTAGGCTCACTGGGATGACAGGCCACAGCTAGAACCTGCCTAGAACTGTATACAGTATATAAATGTGAAAGATCCTGGGCAGGACCTGGTCCCTAACTTCCAGTACTACCTAAGACTGTCAGAGCTGTGTGTCTGGGTGTCTCTCTTCGGGGATGCTGCCTTCGGTGGTTGGGAGCTCACAGCCACACATGCCGATATGGAGGTTGAGAAATGGGAGTAGGGCCCAAATCCTGGCTCCAAGTTCAGCCAGCGTGGCCCTACCCAGCACATGTCAGCCAACCCTTGGAGCTATGTTGGATTTGACCAGGGGCTTGCCGAGCCTTTTACTGCCCTCCGGAGCTCCATTGGCTGCCTCCATGTGCGGCTGGCGGCATGGCTATAGGAATGAAGTGGTTGGGTCTGGAGTGTCTCTCTTCCGGTGTTGCCAGAACTGAGTACCTTAGTAAATATGGATGTAAGATTTGTGGTTCATATGATTTTAGGACATTTTACTCAACCTGAATGCACATCAAAATCATCTGAACTGTTTAAATAAATTTAGATGACTAGTTTAATCAGAGCAGTAGGACTTGGGGATCATCATTACATAATCTCAGATAAATCAATTTTTGATCATTTTTACAATAGCCATCATAAATCCTACTACATTCCTCACTAAAATAAATATGTATGTATGTATGTATGTATGTATGTTGACTAAGCAGCTATGATTTTGAACATGGTACAAACATTAAACTAAAGTAATTTTTTATCAATTATTCTGAAGTTGGTTTTGATGGAATGATCATTCTCTGATGTTCATGAAAAAATTTTATTTATATATGAAAAGAATACCATGTGGCCTCATGCTGCTAAAACTACTATGATGAACTTTTGTCTGGAAAATATCAGTTCTCAAATGATTTATTACCATGCTGTTATAACTGTTCTGAGGCTAATGAGGTGCAGGGAGAGTGAGGAAGAGCTGCAATAGCATCATTAGTAGGCAATGCCTGCACAGTGATATAAAGAGTATAATGCAAGCTGAATGGATATTAAAGGGGATAAAGAAGACAAGAAGAAAAGAATTGTCTACGTAATGAAAAAAATAAGGGTTTTTTTGAAAAACTTACTTCTTTGATTTGTTCTTTTTTATATGAAAGCAAAGAAAAGGAGAAAAATAAATGTTAGCTTAAAAAAAATAAGAAAACGACTCATCAAACCAGGGATTTTCTCAGGCTTACATTTTACTGTATTGCAGTGTGCATCTTTTATTTTTCTTTAAATTTTTTTAATGGTCTTTGAACATGCTCTGCATCAGATGTTCAGTTTACATTATATAAGAATCCAGTTTATTTCTTACAGTTCAAATGTGAAGTGAAAAAAATAAAAAGATTAAAGTTCTGCACCATCTTCTCTTTCTGAAATCCTGACAGTGTTGGCCAGTAAAATTATTATGTATTTTTTTATTTCTATTGTCAGGGAGACCCTGGCCAGAGACCTTCCCGTACAAATGAGGGAGACCTGGATCTTCCTGTACCTCAAGTATTAAACTCTAAATAAAATGCATATTCTTTTTTTTTTTTTTTGGTGGGATGGCACAATTGGTTGTGTTCAATGACTATTTGACCAGGGATCACTCCTGGTAGGGTTCAGGGACTATATAGGGTTTCATGGCTCAAATACTGATTGGACACATTCAACACAAGTACCTTATCCACTATAGTATTTCTCTGACCACACACACAAACACACACACACACACATATATATATGTATATATATATATATATATATATATATATATATATATATATATATATTTATGTATATATACATATATATCACCCGAATCACTTGTCTTCCCATTGTTCATTGATTTGCTCAAGTGGTCACCAGTAACATCTCCATACTTCCTGTAGCATGTTAGTGTAGCCCGAGGGCATCTGTTCGCACCAGGTACACAAAGAGTCTCAAACCATTCATGCAGGTTATGGGAATGAGGTCTGTAATTGTTACTGGTTTTCGGCATATCAAATATGACATGTGTAGCTTGCCAGTCTCTGCCGTGTGGGTGGTATACTCTTGGTAGTAGGCTCTCAGTTTGTGCATTTACTGATGAATGCAACAGGGAGAGATCAGATTATCTCTTTAGTGGAGCTCTGACGAGCTGTGGAGTCGGATGTTGAAAATGGTGGCCCTCATGGTATGGGGGTTCCTCTGGCTTCTTGCAAGGCTCTATTAGGATGGCAGGCCAGGGTTAGAATTTGCTTCCCTTCAGATGCCTCATGATCAGCTGAAAACAGGGAGAGTCGGTAGCATCTCTGCCCTGTGTACACACGTATATACTAAATATATACAAACATAGTATATATACACATATATAATATACTATATATATGTGTTTACATAAATACTATATATATCACTGTATCACTGTCTTCCCGTTCATCATCAATTTGCTCGAGCACGCCCCAGTAACATCTCCATATGTCCTGTCTCACGCTAGTAGAGCCCAAGGCATCTGCTTGCTCCAGGAACATAAAGTTCCTGGAGCTTTATGCTCATATATATATAAAACATATATATATATATATATGTTTTATATATATATATAAAAATATATATATGAGTGTGTTTGTCTGTGTGTATACACATATATACAATATTATTGGATGACAGGCCAAGCTAGGTTGGGAGCTTTGCAGTTTTACGTACTCACAGCTTAATATATTTTATATGTTCTTAAGCCAGGGTTCATACTAATGAGATCTCTCTTCTACTAAACACTAATGGAGGGTATGCCAGTTACAGAAGTCACCTTAACTCTGAATGAGTAACTTCTGCTTATTATTATACATCTATTAAGACTTCTATGTTATCTAGATTTGGCACAGTTCCTCTTTATACCCACTGCACCCAGCATGGACAGTTAGAATTTACCAGAATACTACCACCCTGGCTTTTTGAGACTATCTTTAAGATTATAGGAATGATCATACCAGTTTGCCCTCAAGCAGGCGAGTGTGACCCATTCAGTATACAGAGAACAAGATACTCAGAATCACCCTGGTGCAGATAATAAGTAAGAAGCACCTTGTGGGTACCATCTAGATTACAGAAAGCCCATGAAATTAAGATGTATTATTTTATACCAGCCCCCTCTCTCTCCAGTGTTTTACATAAGAGATAATCTCATAATGTCAGAAGAAGAGATTAGTCCTTGGCATAATCATTTGTTTATACCTGTAGTATTGTGTGGCACTACCCTTCTACACTCTTCTACTATCTAGAAACTGTACAGGGTTCTTTGTTGACAAGACTCTTCCTGAAGTTAGGGTTACTTTTTTTGTATATAAGGGAACTGATTTGAGGTACATTCTCTCTCTTTGGTGGGACTCTTTCTGGTGGATCTACTTTGATGGGACTCTCTCTGGTGGAATTGTATTTGGTAGGAGACTTCGACTCTAGTGAATGGTCTAAGTTCTGACCAGAGCTAGAGGTCTTCCAATATATTGGATTGTGGTGCTAGAGCTTTTTGTACTATTGAAAGTATTTTTGGAACTGCACTGTACTCATGAGTTTTCATCCGTTCCCTGGCAGCCTCAGAGTTAGAAAAGAATTTCTTTTTTTTTCTTTTTTTAATCTTTTATTTTATTATTTTTAAATATTTTATTATATCACTGTTAGACATACAATTACAAGATGTTCTTGTCTTGAATTTTGGTTCTACAGTGTTCCAGCACCCATCCTTCCACCCCTGTCCATCTCCCATCACCAATGTTCCCACCTCCTTCTCCCTTACCCCAGCCTGCATCCAAGGCGGGTTCTTTATCTCCTTTCTCTCTCTCTTTCTCTCTCTCTCTCTCTCTCTCCTTCTCGCTTCTCTTTCTTACACATTGTAGATTGTAATAATTCTAGAACATGATTGGTTCCACTAGGGGCCGGACCACAAAAATGGCGGCTATTATGGTGAGCGAGTCTCGTCTGGTTGCTTCTGAGGGTGCTACAGAGGTGATGGGCCAACACCCAAAACGTACCTTGCCTCCTGGGTGCCTTGTGGTCAGCTGAACTAGGGGAGAGCTGGATGGCAGCACTCGCCCATGCTTCTGAGTATCTGCATCATGGTCAAGAGCTAGGAGGCAGTTCATGGGCGGGGCCACCAGATCTTTGGGATGGGTCAGAGAGGGGAAGTGGTACCCGAGCTCCATCTTCAGGAATGCCCAGTGACTTCCACCTTTGAGAGCTGCCTACCTGGGCTGGAACTTGGCTGCTCTGAGCTGGTCTTGAGATCAGTGTCACTCTTGTGTGGTTCTTATGAGCTGTGGGGTCCGGACGGTGATAATGGCAGCTATTATGATGAGCGTGTCTCATCCGGCTGCTTCTGAGGCTCTTCAGAAGTGATGGGCCCACTCCCAAAACCCATCTTGCCGCCTGGGAGCCTCGTGGTCAGCCGAGGTAGGGGGAGAACCAGATGATAGCTCTCCCCCTTGCATCTGAGTCTCTCATCTTTCTCTCTCTTTCTATTTCTCTCTCTCTTTTCCTATGCCTTGTGACTTGCTTTCCGGTTTATTATGCAATTATCTATGTGTATATTCAGTAGAGAGTTCTAGTGTGACATTATAGTTCCTCATCCCCCATCAACCTCCCCAGTTTGTTACAACTACAATGATCATTATGGTGTACATATGTGAAAGATCCTGGGAAGTACCAGGTCCTACTTTGTTATCTAAGCCTCTTTCACAGCTGCACACTGTCACAGCTGTGTGTCTGGTCTGCCCCTTGTCCGGTTCATCTGGTTGTGGAGACTGTGAGCCTATAGTTATGCCCACCGACATGGAGAGGGAGGAGCCCAAATCCCTGCTCCAATTTGGTCCAGTGTGGCTTCCCCCACATGACTTCTTTACCCTAAGAGCTATGTTGGTCTCAGTCGGGGACTAACCGATTCCTCAGAGACTCCATGGGCTGCTCCATGTGGGCCGGGCAGCGCAGCTGTGTGTCTGGTCTGTCCCTTGCCCAGTTCATCTCTATTGTTACTGTTTTTGGCATACCAAATACACCATGGGTAGCTTGCCATGCTCTGCCGTGACTCTGGGTTCATCCCAGGGGGGCACAGACTTTTCCTATATCAGACCATCCACCATCCAGGGCCCACAGGGAAGAGCCCTGGAAGTGTAGACAGGCCTATCCCCTGTCTGCCACCTGCCAAAGCAGCTGGGCACTGCAGCCACACTTAAAGCACCTGGAGGGGCAGGTAGAGGTAAAAGAGAACTTCTGTCCTGATACTGTTGGGGGACCCCAGCGGCTCCCCCAACACAATATATACACACACATATAAAATGTTATGCTTTTAATGAAGAAAAAGACATTCAAACTTTCTTATGTGTCATTTAGCATTCTGCCCATGTGAGGAATTTAATAGTTTTTTATGTTAATCTAAAGCACGTTATGACAATACTTAGAAACTAAATTTTATTTTTAATGATCTCTTCAGGAAGTGATTTTATATTTTCTGAGATAAATTAGTTACTGTATTTATCCAATTCAGGGGCATATATACAATATACTAGAGTTCAAATGTGTTCCACCTGTCAAAAAATTTATATATAATACATTAGAAAAGACTGCATTTATATCAGGTATACTGATTCAAACATTTTGCTCTGAAATTATACAACTGAATGTGACTATGTCCTTATGTCTCTAAGCCGGTGACCTCATTGATTTTTATCTGACACCTAAAAAATCCGTGTGTGCTCTTCTGTTAAATTTCTTCTGCCTTTCTTAATTCCCAAGAAAATACACTTTCATCTTATATGAAATACCTCAGTCATTCCCAGTTTATAAAACAAGGTGAATTCAATATCACATAAAAGTTAACTAGCAAATATTGTGCTCTAATTGTAATTGTTGCTAACTTCTCTGTTTTGGTGATGGCTATGAGTTCTGGTTTACAGAGTAGAAATCGTAAATGAGTAAATAGGCATGACAACAGGATAAGTTTCACAAGAGAAGGCTGCACACAAACAAGAGATAGAATGTAGAATACAGAGACAGAAAGGATATACCTGGTAGAGACATCATCAGTTAGATAATGCGTGTAGAACTACTGCTAACAGAGAAAAAAATGTGTTCTTATGTCTTATGTCTCAATATATTAGTAATATTGTAAAGCAGTAGTTTTATATAATGACTTATTTTATCTACAACTAAAGAAAAGAGCAAAAAGTATTCCCATTGTTGATTTTTTCCCCCTACTATGCACCTAAAGTTTGTATTGGTGTCTTCTAAATATCCCTGTATGGCCCCTTTTTGTCTTTACCACAAAGCAATTCCAGAGAACTTTGTTTCGTTTTCTTTTTCACCCTAATGTGCTAATACCCTGAAAAATTACACTTCAGTCAAGACATCATATTCTGTGTTAATCAATTCAATCTAAACAATCACTGGCCTTCTACACTGGATTTTCTACCATCATTTCTCATTTCAACATTAAGAGGAACTCTCCAATCATGTAAATTCATTGCTTTTTCACTATTTACCACATCACTGTCACTGTCACTGTCTTCCCGTTCATCATCGATTTCCTCGAGCGGGCCCCAGTAACAGCTCCATATGTCCTGTCTCATGCTAGTAGAGCCCAGGGCATCTACTTGCTCCAGGAACATAAAAAGCCTCAATCCATTCCGGAATGAGGTCTATAATTGTTATTGATATTTGGCATATATATCAAATACAACACGGGTAGCTTGCCAGGCTCTGCCGTGCAGGTAGCATACTCTTGTAGTCATCTCTAAGTTTGGCATTTATTGATGAACCACGTGGCCGCTTGCGACTGCGCGAGCCGGGCGCTGATAGGTTGATCTGCTGGGTGGAGGTCTGACAAGAGAGAAGTCCGGATGTGGAAAATGGAGGCCCTCATGGAGTGGGGGGTCGTCTGGCTTGTTGCGAGGTTCTGCTGGGATGGTGGGCCAGGGCTAGAACCCACCATCCCTCCCGAGCGCCTCGTGAGCGGCTGGTCACAGGGAGAGCCAGTAGCAGCTCTGCCCCATGTCTGCGAGTCCATTTACCACATAGCAATAGTATAAATTCAGGATAAGGAAAGATTACCTTTACATTACCAAAATGAAATTCCATATTTATGCTTATAAATTTGTAAACATGTCGAAAATTTTAATTATTCACATTACAATCTTAAATATCAATTTGAATCTTTTTTAAAAATATTTTATTACACCACCATGTGATATACAATTACAAAGATGTTCATGTTTGGGTTTCAGTCATACAGTGTTCCAGCACCCATCCCTCTACCAGTGCCCATCTCCCACCACCAATGTCCCCACTTCCCTCCCCCCTCCCCAGCCTGCCTCCATGGCAAGTTCTTTATCTCTTCTCTCTCTTTCTTTCTCTCTTCTCTTACACATTGTGGATTGCAATACATACATTTAGAGATTATCATGTATATCTTTTCTCCTATATTCAATGCTCAGTTCTAGGCTGGTATTATCACTTTTGGCAAATAATAGCACACTGTTCCCTTCCCTGTCCCACCTAACCTCTGATTCCCACATGTCCGTGGTAGATTCCACCTTGTTTTTTTTAATTGAAAGATGCTCATGTAGAGTCTTGGTTCTACAGTGTTCCAACACGCACCCTCCACCCAAACCCATCTCCCATCACCAATGTCCCCACCTCCCTCCCCCTCCCGCACCTCAACCACTTGGCAGGTTCTGTATGTCATTTCTTTCCTCTATATCTCCTTCCCAACAAACTTTCCTGCTCTTCGTGGAATGCAGTGCATTAAAAGACATTACTGTTTCACTATTTTAGTGGACCGCCTGCCGCTTGCGGCCATGCGACCTGGGCTCGAACTGGTTTTGCTCTGTTGATCTGGTGGTGAGACAGTTTCCCAGCGTCCGGACAGCGAAAATGGTGGCTAGTGTGATGGGCGAGTCTCATCCGGCTGCTTCCGGGACCCCCCGGAGGGGACGGGCCCACTCCCAAAACCCATCTGCCCTCCTCCGGGTTCCATGGTTAGCTAGGCCCGGCGCAGCCGCAGTTCCAGCCTCCCCAGCCGCTTTTGAGGCTCTGTATGCTGGCCCGTGGGCAGCTCCTGACCAGGCTCGACAAAATGGAGGGGGAAAGGGCAACCACGCCTCCATCTGACGACTTCCCAGTGATTCCCGCCTCTTGGAGCCGCCTACCTGGGCTCGAACTGGTTTTGCTCTGTTCATCTGGTCATGAGGCAGTGTCCCAGCGTCCGGACAGCGAAAGTGGTGGCTAGTGTGATGGGCAAGTCTCATCCGGCTGCTTCCGGGACCCCCCAGAGGCGACAGGCCCACTCCCAAAACCCATCTGCCATCCTCGGGGTTCCATGGTTAGCTAGGCCCGTGCGAACCGAGCTCCAGCCTCCCCAGCCGCTTGTGAGGCCCTGGATGCTGGCCCGCGGGCAGCTCCTGGGGGGGGGGCCACCAGGCTCGACAAAATGGAGGGGGAAAGGGCGACCACGCCTCCATCTGATGACTTTCCAATTATTCCCGCCTCTTGGAGCCGCCTACCTGGGCTCGAACTGGTTTTGCTCTGTTCATCTGGTCGTGAGGCAGTTTCCCAGCATCTGGACAGTGAAAATGGTGGCTAGTGTGATGGGCGAGTCTCATCCGGCTTCTTCCGGGACCCCCGGAGGCGATGGGCCCACCCCCAAAGCCCATCTGCCCACCTCGAGGTTCCATGGTCAGCTAGGCCGGCGCGAGCCGAAGCCAGAGCCTCCCCAGCCGCTTGTGAGGCCCTGGATGCTGGCCATCGCGGCAGCTCCTATTTGAATCTTTTTTGTGCGAAGTTTTTTTTTCATAAGATGTTCATATTTGGGTTTTGGTCATACAGTGTTCCAGCACCCATCCCTCCACTAGTGCCCATTTCCCACCAGCGATGTCCCCAATTCCCTTCCCCCTCCCTAGCCTGCCTCTATGGCATGTTCTTTATTTCTTTCTATTTCCCTCTCTTTCTTTCTCTTTTCCTTCCCTTCCACATTGTGGATTACAATGCATACATTAAAAGGTTGTCATATGTATCTTTTTGCCTGTATTTAGTGCTCAGTTCTAGCTGGTATTAGCACTTTCGACAATTATTGGCACACTGTTCCATTCTATGTCTTACCTAGCCTCTGACTCCCACATGTTTGTGGTAATTTCCACCTTTGACAAGACTTCCTGATCCATGTTCAACTGACCTTGGATATTGGTATCAAAATATGTACATATATGTATTAATGCCATGCAATATATGTCTCTCTCCTTCTGGCTAATTTCACTCAACATGATCCGCTCCTCAATTTGAATCTTGATTGACATATCCTTAGCTATTGATACTTCACCTGATATTAAGCATTTAATTAAAAGATAAACATATTCCAATATTTTAAGGCTTTTAATGGTAATTTCATTTTCAATTATAGTTTAACACATATTAATTCATTATGTTTGAAGATTCAGTCTTCACACTGTGATTTCACTACAAAGAGAAAAAGTGTATTTGTTATATTGACAATTAGCAGCCTTAGGATTGAAGTGGTCAGATATATTTAAATATAAACATGGGGTGCATTGTGTCTTAATAAAATTGCAAGAAGAGATCACTGTCTTCCCATTCATTGTCGATTTGCTTGAGCGGACACCAGTAACATCTCCATATGACCTGTCTCATGCAAGTATAGCCCAAGGGCAAAGAGCCTCAACCATTCCATCAGGTCATGGGAATGAGGTCTATAATTGTTGCTGGTATCTGGCATATCAAATACGACATGGGTAGCTTGCCAGGCTCTGCTGTGCAGAAGAAGAGATTCATTATAATTTAAATGTTCCCATTACTTTCTTATCATGCATTATGAAATAAAGAACTAGTACTAGAGGCCAATGAAAGAAATTTGGAATAAGACCATCAATCAATCAACATTTACTCCCTTGGTAACCTCTCTACAACTGGCTCTTACCTAGATAGAAAAGCCCCATGTGGGGTAGATTGGAGAAACCCTATAAGAGCTGACTTGAACAAAGGAATTGCAAGCATAGGCTATGTGAGCCTATGTGATGCTTGTGCCCACATGGTGAACCTCACTTGGTGCCAGAGTACATATGTCTCTTGCATCTCTCTTGAATGTGTTTCCTCTCTTCCTTTCTCTCTCTTCTTCATCTTTCTCAAAAAGCCTCCAAGTATATTCAGTTTTCATGTAAAAAAGTAAACTAAAAATAAAAACAAAGAAGTATTTCTATGTATATGCTACTGTGGTTCAGAATATAATGTATATCCTCCTATCAGTAACATTATTTCTGTATTTAGTGTCGAAGGATTTGCTTCCCTTTGGATGCCCGGTCCCTTAATCTCTCTCATTAAAAAAATACACAAACATCATCTGGTATTTCTTTTCTTTTAAATCATCATTCATTCATTCATTCATTTTTCTTTTTGGGTCACATCCAGTGATACTCATGGGTTGCTCCTGGCTCTGCACTCAGGAATTACTCCTGGTGGTCTCAGGCAACATCTGGAACACCAGGAAAAAATATGGGTCCGCCATGTGTAAGGTGAATGCCCTATCTTCTGTGCTATCACTCTCACCCATTATTTTTTGACATATTTCACTAACCTCTCGAGATGTATCCAGTTATCTCAAAAGTTAAGACATACATATTTTTCCTTACAAGTGACTAGTATAGCTGGGTTTTTATACTACTCAGTTGCTATTGGGCAGACCCCAAGATTCTTTCTAGATCTTTACCACTATAAGTTGAGAATACTGAAATAAGTATGTATATATTTTTTCATCATTGGGCTATACTGGTACTTGATAGGGAGAAATGGAAACATTACTGGCACCTGTTCATGCAAATCGACAAATAATGGGATGTTAAGTATCAAGTGATCAAGTGATGTTTTTTCACTTAGCATTTTTTGTACATCAGAAAGATAACTAGAAGTAGAATTATATGGTAGGTTAATTTTTTAATATTTGGGACAAATATTTAATATTTTGAGACGAATAGAATTAGGGGATGAAACAGTTTACATCACCACAGAACAGTTTATGTGAACTTTATTTCCATAATTCCCCTTCACTTTTTTTTCTGATTCCTTTGGTATAGGCCCTTCTCACAGTCCTAAGATGTTACATTATTGTATTTTTATTTGTTTTCCATTGATATCAGCCATAATTAGGATTTTTTCTCATGTGCCTATTAATTATGTGCATGTATTCTTTGTTCAGTTCTCTTTTTTATGGATTTTTTAAAATTGAACTTAGTAAGCTCTTTTTATATATACTGCTGATTAACTCTTGGATACACATATATGTGCAAATATTTCCTCGCATTCAGCAAATTAACTTTGGGCTTGAGTAATTTTTAATTTTGTTGCATGGAAGCTTTTTAGTTTGATATAATCCCATGTATGTTTTCTTCAGTCATCAGTGCCAAATGAGAATGTGTTACAGAAGTCAACATTATGAAACAGTATATGTAAGTTTTCTTAATAGATGTTATAATTTGTGCCTAACATACATACAGTAATTCATTTAAATAACTTGTGAATAATATACAATTATTAATTGGATTCACTCATTTGCATAATATTGAATTGTACTAGAACCATTATTGAAGAAAAACCCTTTTTACCTCTTTATTACTTTTTCTTAATTTAGCTCTATACAACTGTAAAAATTCATATATGAAATAATTCTATTTGTATTCAACACTACGCTATTTTGACTTATTATAACTTTTGTAATATGGTTGAATTAGCAGTAGATACTTTAGTGTTTATATGTTTTCTTCCTTCATTCTAGACTGCTTTGACTATTCAAGGACTTCTGTGTTTTCATTTGAATTTTTAAAAAGTTCCCTCTTTTTCCTAGAGGTTTGCTTTAGTGATTTTCATGGGATTGTTTTGTAATTTGTATATATTATATATACAATTATATATACAATTATATATTTGTATATATTATATATACTGGCTCTCACTGTGCCCAGCCGCTCATGAGGTGCCTGGGAGGGATGGCAGGTTCTAGCCCTGGCCCGCCATCCCAGCAGAGCCTCACAACAAGCCAGACGACCCCACACTCCATGACGACCCCCATTTTCCACATCCGGACTTCTCTCTTGTCAGAAGTCCACCCAGCAGATCAGTCTATCACAGCCCGGCTCATCGAGATCCACCCTGCTGCAGTCTTTTTAATCCGGCCCAGGTATGCTGATCCAGAGACAGACATGGGGCAGAGCTGCTACTGGCTCTCACTGTGCCCAGCCGCTCATGAGGTGCCGGGAGGGATGGCAGGTTCTAGCCCTGGCCCGCCACCCCAGAAGAGCCTCACAACAAGCCAGACGACCCCCCAAATCTATGAGGACCTCCATTTTCCACATCCGGACTTCCCCCTCTTCAGAACTCCACCCAGCAGATCAGCCTATTACAGCCTGGCTCCCGCTGCCACCTGTGGCCACGCGGTTCATCAATAAATGCTGGATTTTGAGATAACTACAAGAGTATACTACCCACACGGACAGAGCCTGGCAAGCTACCCATGTCCTATTTGATATGCCAGATACCAGTTATAATTATAGACCTCATTCCCATGTCCTGATGGAATGGTTTGAGGCTCTTTATGTTCCTGGAGCAAGCAGGTGCCCTTGGACTCTACTTGCATGCGACAGGTCATATGGAGATGTTACTGGTGCCCTCTCGAGCAAATCGAAGATGAACGGGAAGACAGTGATACAGTGATATATTATATGTAATATATGATACATATAATATTACATAAAATAATCTGGCAGGATGGGAACTTTAACAATTTTATTTTCTTCCATCTAGAACTACACAACAGCTTCCCATTGCTTTTTCTCTCCCCTCTATTTCCGGTCATACTGACTAGTAGTTTTTGATATAAAGTACTTAAGTCCTTAATCAACCCTTTGTGAATTTTACTTATATGTAATTTATGTTTGTTGTGGTCACAAAGGTTCATTTTATTTATTTTTGTGTTAGTTTATTATATACATATAGAAGTAAAACGGGTTTATGCTGGTTTTGTAGCTTACCTATTTACTTATTGATGTTTTGTAAATTGGTTACTGTTTATAATAGTAGCAATATCTTCATAATTTATCAAATTGTATGAGAATATTGATAGTTTGTTTTAAAATTTGGGTACTTGCTCTTTTACTTTTTCACCTCATTGCATTCAGGATTACCAACATTTGTTGAACAATTGTCCTGGGAGTAGATGTCCTTGTTTTGTGTTCAATCTCAGGGCAAAAGCTTTCAGTATTTCCCTTTTGACCTTGATGTTAGCTCTGAGTTTGTTCTATGTGAATTTAACTATTTTGAGCTATGTTTTTCAATCATTATTTTCTTAAAGTTATTTTTAATCATAAGCAGATATTTAATCTTGCACAATTCTCTCTGTATTTACTCATAGAAATATATATTTTCTATTTTCTTTTGTTGATTACAGTATATTTCTTTATATGATATGCTAATGTTGACCCAACCTTGCACCCTTCAAGCTAACCTCTATTGTCATAATATATGGTGTTTTTAATGCTTTGTTCAAGTTGGTTTGCTCAGATTTTATTGAGGATCTTTGTGTATATCTTCAAAAGCTATATTAGTGTATCACTTGATCACTTGAATCCCGTTATTCATTGATTTGCTCTTAGCGGGCGCCAGTAACATTTCCATTGGACCCTATCACGCGCCAATGTAGCCCAATGACATCTAGCTATATTATATTAGTGTATAGTTTTACTTTTTACTGTGAAGTTTTTGACTTTTGAGCTAATGTTAATTTGAGCCCCATACAATACTTGAGTTTGTTTCTTCATTTTTTAAAAATTACTTGAGGCTAAAGTCTCAGACATGGGGCAGAGCTGCTCCTTGCTCTCCCTGTACCCAGCTGCTCGTGAGGTGCCCGGGAGGCATGGCGGGTTCTAGCCCTGACCTGCCACCTCAGCAGAGCCTCACAACAAGCCAGACCACCCTCCACTACTCCATGGGGCCCGCCATTTTCCACATCCAGACTTCCCTCTCGTCACAACTCCACCCAGCAGACCAGACTATCACAGCCTGGATCATCGACACCCACCCCGCACCAGTTTCTTTTTCAATCCGGCCCAGGTATGCTGAACCAGAGACTCTCAGACATGGGGCAGAACTGCTCCTTGCTCTCCCTGTGCCCAGCTGCTCGTGAGGTGCCCGGGAGGCATGGCGGGTTTAGCCTTGGCCTGCCACCTCAGCAGAGCCTCACAACAAGCCAGACCACCCCTCCCTACTCCATGGGGCCAGCCATTTTCCACATCCGGACTTCCCTCTCGTCACAACTCCACCCAGCAGACCAGATTATCACAGCCCGGTCGCTGCCGCTTAGCGGCTGCGCAGTTCATCTATAAATGCTTTATTTAGAAGTGACTACAACAGTATGCCACCCGCACAGCAAGCCTGGCGAGCTGCTTGTATAGTATTTGATATGCCAAATACCAGTAACATTTATATTAGGTCATTCTCGTGACCTAATATAATGGTTTGAGGCTCTCTATGTTCCTGGAGCAAGCAGATGCCTTTGGGTTCTACTAGCATGAGACAGGACATATGGAGATATTACTGGTGCCCGCTCTAGCAAATAAATGATTAACGGGAAGATAGTGATAGTGATAGTAGAGGCTAAAGTAACTGGGCTTCAGTGGAGATGGAGCTGGGGTCCCTTCCCTGCCCCTCCCCTGCCCACCTCTGTCCCATCCAGGAGGCCTGGTGTACCTACCCACAAACTGCCTCCGGGCTGTTGGCCATGATGCAAAGACATAGGCACACAGGGCAGAGCTGCCATCTGGCTCTCCCCAATATCTCAAGCTCGTAGAAACCAATCACGCTCTAGAAACTCAGAATGTAAATTCAAAAACAAAATTCCACCAAAATCTCCCCATAATCAAGCAGAAGAAAAAAAAATGGATTGATCAATAACATTTCCATGTATGTGCTTTTAATGGTCAATATAATTAGTACCAGCTGAGGGAACATGCATGGGGATCTGGGCTGCTTGGGAAATGAGGGTCTTTGGTGGTGGGAACACACTGGTAGTGGTGTTGAAGTATGAATATTTTCAACAACTGTATTATGAAAATATTTTTACAGTTTAAGTCACAGTGTTGCAATAAAAAAGTAAAAAAATATTAAAAATTACTTGATAATGTTGTGTAATAATACATTTGATATATTTAAAAGCTTGGAATATAAATTGTGAAAAGCATTTGATACTTTAATTTTCAATAAGAAGAATTTAGATTCTTTCAATTTCTTTACTTATAATCCATCTTTTTAATACCTTTTGCCTTCTGATTTAGTTTAGAGATTTCAGTATTATTTTAGAGTTCTTAAATCATCATTGTGATGTTCATAGTAGTCCTTATTTATATATTTACTTATTGGGACACCACCCCTGTCAATTCTCAGAGTTGACTACTTGCTCTGCACTCAGGAATTACTTCTGTCAGTGCTTGGGTGACCATATGGAATGCCCAGGATTAAACCAGATTGGCCATATGCAAGATAAATGTATTACCGACTGTACTATTACTGTGGTCTATTTATTTTTTATTTTTGTGTTGTATCCTTTCAATTTTAAACATATCAATATAGTTTTCCTTCATTATTTACTTCTTAAGAGCATGTTTTAATTTTGTTTATCAGTTCAAAAAATAAAATAATTTATTGATCATTTGTGTGAATTTTTAATCCTACTACAATTTGGGGCTGGAGAAAGTACAGATGGTAGGACATTTGCCTTGCATGTGGCCATCCTGGATCTAATCACTGGCATCCCATATGGGTCCCTTCACACCACCAGGAGTAATTAGTGAGTGCAAGACCAGAAGTAATCCCTGAGCATTGCCATGTTTGATAAAAGAAAAACAAACAAAAAACTACTACAATTTATGCTATATATATTAGCATACATATATACATATATGTTTGTGTATATTGGTTTCGGGCCTTACCTAGTGGTTCTCAAGGCTTACTCCTGACCACACAGGGGTCACTCCTGATAGGCTCAGAGGACCTTTTGGGGTGATGGGGACCAAACTACAGCTGGCCACATGTAAAACAAGCAGCTTGCATGCTGTACTATCATTCCAGCCCCATTTAATTATATTTTTTAATTATTTCCTTTCTTCTGCCAACTTTATGGGGTGATATTGCTGCTTCTGGTTCTTTAATGATTTTAATACTTATTTTAGGTTTTCTTATTTCCTGCTATAAAAATATTCTATATTCTATGGACTTTTGTCTTAGAAGTATTTTGCTATGTACCATATATTCTGAAAGCTTCTATGTTTATCCTTTTCCAGTACTTTTAATTTCATTTTTATGTATTCATATAGACAATAGTTATAGAATAACATGTCAATTTCCACATACCTGTCTTTTTTCAGCTTATAGTTATACTTGACTTGTAGATTATAGTATGTAATTCAGTGATAGTTATTTTATTATGTTTATATTATTCATGAATTTATTGACACTTTTTGTGCCTCGATATGTTTTCCATGTGGTTTATATCACTTAGCTCAGGTGTGGTAAATTTTTATATTAAATTTTTGGATAGGAGGGAATTGCATATCACTTAAACATTTGTATTTTCCAACTTCATTTTTAAAAATATTGTAGCTTGTTTACTGCCTTTTCACTGCATTAATTTGTTTACTGACAAGAATGAAATGTTAAATTTCCTTTAAATATGCAATAAATAACTTAAGAGTGGTATACAAACACTCTCAGGACAGTTTTCAACACAAAATATATGGGTAAGTGGTAGCATGACATAAATAAGTCAGTATTTTATATGACAAAATCCAGTTTTTTATTATTTACATCAGTTTTTCTAAAACAGTTTTCTACCAGGGTCACCTTCTGATTTCATCTTTTTGTGAAGTTCTTTTGAACTGCCAGCTGTCTGCCTAGTATTATTGCATGACCCTTCCACATTTACACATGTTCACCTGTAGACTGGACCCCCTGGGATGAACCCAGAGCCACAGCAGAGCCTGGCAAGCTACCTGTGGTGTTTTCAATGTGCCATAAACAGTAACAATAATGGACCTCATTCCCAAAGAATGGAGACATTACTGGCACCCGCTTGAGCAAATCGATGATAAATGGGAAGTTAAGTGATACAAATGAAGTGATACCTGTAGCCATTTTAGAATATACTGCAGATCATACAAATAAGAAAGCCGGTGTACAGGACAGTCATTAGAGATGTGATGATAAACAGAAACTTCACATGAAATCTCGAAACAATCTTTGAAGAAAATGATAGGCTAAAAAACACAGAGTAAACCATAATTCTATCAGGCAAAAACAGAATGCAGTCCTACAAAGACAATGCAACAGGAATAGGAACCTTGCATGCAGCTCACCTGTGTTCAATCAGCATTGAATATCATCCACAAAGCACTGCCAGCAGTGATCACAGAACACAGAATAAGGAGTAAGTCATAAGTACTAATAGGTATGGGTCAATATATGAAAAATTGAAAATTGAACTAGAAATAAAATAAAAAGAATGGTGCATGTATTATGTAATTGCTGGGCTCTAAGCAGACAGTCTTGAGGCCTGGCACTGTCCCACCATAATGCCCCAAGGGCAGGACCCAGAAGAGGACCCTGTTCTCAGGGCAATAAAGCCCAAATATTTACATCACATGAAAAACTTCTGAGTTTACAGGAAGATATGCCCTTAAACTGAGACAGTATGATTCTGTTCTCTGACCAAAGGAATATGAAATTGTTGCCCTGTTGCAATGACCTAAGAGTTTGCAGGTGCTATGTAATTTATGCTTGAAACCCCTCTACCCAAAAATTGTATAAAAAGGCTTAAGCTGTGCTCAGTTAACGGAACTGCTCTCCAGAATCCCCAGGTGCTTTGGTGTCTTTCTGCAGCAGTGGCGGTGCAGAAGTTTCTCCCAAGTCCTTCCCTCTCCTTTTCACAGGATTAAAGTCCAGCAAGATCCAGGTCTCCCTCATTCTTGCTGGAGTCTGCTTCTGCCAGATCTCCCAACATGGAATAATTTTGAGATTAATTCATCAGAGAACTAAACATTTATTACTATCTATGTATCAAATAAGGGTGCTTGGAATTTTTCAAAACAACTATTAACAGACCCAGAGAGAGCTCTGATAGCAACAAATATTTCTTTTGGAAAGAGATACCCAAAATTTAAAAATGTTAATGTTGTAGGCTTCGCTCTCTGTTTTAAACACAGATAAAAATTCATGTAGCCAGTATATTAAAGGAGAAAAATGGCATCACAGTACTACAAATCAGCACACTCTTAAGAAAATAATGTTTAATTTTTCATGAAGTTTCATTTATAATATTTGTTATATGTATTTATGTTTATACTTACCCTTCCTTTTATTAAAACATAAATATCTATTATTCATGTAGAAACCAATGACTTCTAATGAGATCACTAAGTGATTTTGGAACAGTTCAATGACATTTCTCCTCATGTTATATTGGTTGTAAATCTTTTCTCTATTCTAGGAAGAATAATACCCAAAAAAGAGATTTTTGCAGAAATGGCAGAAAAGCCTCCCATGACAGATAGGATATTGCATGTTCTGCAGAATCTCTTTGTCTTGATACCTAGCTTTAGAGAAGCCAAATGTGTCTAAAATGTTAAAAGAGTAACCTCTAAGAAGGCACTTTAAAGAAACGTCAAGTCTTTTGAAGTCTAACACTTCAAGTGTTTATCACAAAAATTTATCAGACATTGCATGACTTTTTTTCACTTTTCTAGGCATTTCTTAAAAATCTTGATAATCCAGGTATTTGTATATATTTAAAGTAAAACTAAAGTTGTAAGAGTATTAAAATAAGCCTAAATTCAAAAACACTTTCTTGTATAAATAATTTTTCAAACACAGTGTTGTTAGGTTTTAAAATCCATTTTCAACTGAAATATACCTAAATTTCAGTCATCAATAAAAATTCTGCTACACACAATTAAAAACTTATACAAGTCACGGAAGATAGTGCATGTTCCCAAAGAAATGCCAAAAATGGCCTGAAAGCACAAAACAGAAAGCAGCCATGAGCATCACTGAGGTACACACACCCCATCCTCACCATTTCAAAAAAAAGATTTTATAGAATTTTCATGGACAATGTCTAAAACCCCTTGTATTTCTTTGTATGTCCTCAGAAGAATTGTGCTTCTACAAGTATAAAATATATTTTATAATTCTTTTGTATATTTAAAATAACTACATGAACACATATAGCTATCTTTAAAATCAAGAAAACTTAAAAAAAGGTTAAATAAATTATAAGATAAACATCTTACAATTCATAAAAATATTCTCCAATATTCCCAGAAAAAATAGAATGCTTGAAAAAATATATTGACTGTATGTTTCTGACAGATCCTGTGATTTCCTGTATTTATAATAGTGATTAACAGATAAAGATGCCATTTCTTTGGTAATTAACATTGTAAGATAATTTTCTTGATGGATATCTACCCTTTCTCAATCACAATACAATTTTAACTTGGTTTTAGATATATTGCAGATGTTTTGCATCTATAATATTGCTTATTTTCAAATGTTACACTGAAAATAAAGTGTCAGTGCAAAGTTTGAAAATATCAATTTCAAAATTTGAAATTGACAATCAAATTCAAAATCAAATTCAAATTCAAATAAAATTTGATTGAAATGTCAAATTCAATCTAGTGGATCTCCCAATCCACTAGATTGAGAAGTGAATCGGGAGAATCCCAAGTGTCAATCTAGTGGATCTCCCAATTCATTATATTTTTTAAGATTGAATTTTAGTGTTAATATTCTTTAGTAATTATTAATTTTAACTGGATTATAGTATTCCACTAATGATGCTCTATCTTCATGTATAAATTACTTTTATCTCTTTAGTATTCATGTTCACTATTTCTTATTTTCTGTTGTAAACAATTATGTAGAAAAAAATTTCATAACATATATATATATATATCCATATAAATATATCTTGAGCTTTTGGACAGAATGTAGTGAAAAGTAAAACATGCATTGCAAATGTGTTAAATGTTTTCCAAACAATGTTGTGAAACTTGCTTTCCCACAATAATCTTATATATAAAACTTTACTTTTCACACATTTAAATATTTTGCTATCAAGAAATTCACTGTTTGTGAAACAGAACAGAGATAAGATTATTGCCTTGCATGTGGGCATCCTGGGTTTGATCCTCAGCATCTCCCATGGCATTCTGAGCACCTACAGGAGTAATGCTTTCATACAGACCTAGGAGTTATCATGAGCACCATAGTCTATGACTCCTCAAAAAAAAAAGAACAAAAAAACAACATAAAAAGAAATTTTGTCAATTTGAATGATTTAGTACTATTTTATTTGCATATGTGATTTCAAGATATACATTGAAAGTAAGGATAAACACAGATTTCCAGCCTTTTACAGGTTTCGAATAAAAGGCTGGAAAACATCAGAAAGAGAAAGCATATTTTAAAAGGGTGGCATTGGTACATTCATATGAAATAAGATAAGTTTCAAACTGAAAACTGTAATAAAAGGTAGAGATGCACATTGTATAATAATAAAAGGATCAATATATCAAGAAAAGTTAACATTCATTAGCACATATGTACCAACAGAAGTGTGCAAAGTGTCTTACTTTAAGTCACTTACTGAGACAAAAGCCGCCATGGTAAGTATCTACAGCAATACAAAATAATACTAGATTTTTGGTATCACTTGTATAACTTGTCTTCCCATTATTCATTGATTTTCTCGAGCAGACACCAGTAACATCTCCATACTTCCTGTTGCAAACAAGTGTATTCCAAGGGCATCTGCTTGCTACAGAAACAGGAAGAGCCTCAAACTATTCCCTCAGGTCATGGGAATGAGGTCCATAATTGTTACTGGTTTTTGGCATATCAAATACAACATGGGTAGCTTGCCAGGCTCTGTCGTGTAAGTGGTATACTCTGAGTAGAAGACTCTCATCTCGAGCATTTACTGATGAAACTCAAAGGGGAAAGAACAGGTTTTCTCTTGGTTGGAGCTCTGAGGAGATGTCGAATCTGGATGTTGAAAATGACTGACCTAATCAGTCCACAGAATGGGAAAGAATATTCACCCAATACCCATCTGATAAGGGGTTAATATTCAGGATATATCAGGCACCGTTACAGCTATATAAGAAGAAAACAGCCAACCCCATAAAACAATGGGGAGAAGAGATGAACAGAAACTTTGACAAGAAAGAAATTTGAATGGCCAAAAGGCATATGAAAATTGCTCATCATCACTAATCATCAGAGACATGCAAATCAGAACAACAATGAGATATCACCTCACACCACAGAAACTGGCCCATATTCAAAAGGGTAAAAGCAACAAGTGCTGGCATGGATGTGGGGAAAAGGGGACTCTCATACATTGTTGGTGGGAATGTCAACTTGTACAACCTTTCTGAAAAACAATATGGACATTCCTCCAAAGACTAGAAATTGAGCTCCCTTTTGATCCAGCTATACCACTCCTGGGAATATACCCTGGGAAGCCAAAAACACACAGCAGAAACACAATCCACACTTTTATTTTCATAGCAGCACTATTCACAACAGCCAGAACCTGGAAACAACCAGATGACTGGATAAAGAAACTGTGGTACATCTACACAATGGAATACTATGCAGCTGTCAGGAAAAATGAAGTTATGAAATTTGCCTATAAATGGATGGACATGGAAAGGATCAAGTTGAGTGAAATTAGTCAGAAGGTCTGCAGGGCTAGCCACAATGTGTAAAATAAGAGGGAGAGAGATGCAGAGACAGAGAGAGAGATAGAGAGAGAAAGAGAGGAAACTGGGGTACCTGCTGTTAAGGCGGGTGGGGACAGGAGGGGAGGGGTACATTGGTGGTGGAAATGGGGCACTGGTGGAGGGATGGGTGCTGGAATACTGTATTACCAAGAACCAATTATGAACACCTTTGTAATTGTATGTTTCACGGTGGTATAATAAAAAAATTAAAAAAAAAATTCCAGAAAAAAAAAGAAATTATTCAGAAGGAAAGAGAGAGACATAGAATGACTGCATTTATTTGCATGACGTAAATATATCATGTGGTCTTACCAAAAGTGGAAATTACCGCAAACGTGAGGGAGTCAGAGGTTAGGTAAGATAGAGAAGGGAACATGTGTGAATAAATGTCAAAAGGGCTGATACTAACATAGAACTGAGCATTAAATACAGGCAAAAAATGCACACATTGGCTTCTAAGTGTATGTAGTGCAACCCAAAATGTGTAGGAGAAGGAAGGGAGAGAGAGGGAGAAAAAAAAGAGATAAAGAACCTGCCATTTAGGCAGGCTATGGGAGGGAGGAGGGAATTCGGGGACATTGGTGGTGGGAAATGGGCACTGGTGGAGGCGGGTGCTGGAACACTATGAGACCGAAACCTCCAAACATGAACAAAGTTGTAATTGTTGTAATTGTATATCTCACGGTGGTATAATAAAATGTTTAATTGAAAAAAAAGAAAATGACTGATCTAATGGTGTGGGGGGTTGATCTGGCTTCCTGCTAGGATTATTATGAATATTAAGATTCATAACATTCATGATAAAAATATTTATGCCATATAAAATTATGAAATAGATCCAATTCTTCCCAAGCTCCCATTGTGTCTGCTCTGGAGATTCCCTAAAGGCAGGGAGAAGCTCTTCACATAAGCTAAGTAGAGTCTATGACTCAGTAGGGCTGGTCACCCAACAAAAAAGAAAAAAATAAAGAAATAAACAAAAGAAATATCATCCACTATTTCACACATAATAAAATTTACTCTATTCAAACAAAATCATAACTGCATATATTGTCATATGCTTACATATATAATACTTTTTCAATTATATTTTATTAAAGTACCATGAATTACAAGGTCATTTTATGACATACGATGTTCCATCACCACATCTGTCACCAGTATCAACTTTCCTCCACCTGTTTTCCCAGATTGTCTCCCCTACCGCCCTTCCTTCCCCAGCTCCAGTTCACCATCTTTTCAATTTAGTTATTAATGTTTGGGTCCTGGGATTTCAATGTTGTTGACTCTGTCATTTGAATATTTAGCTCTATCATTTCTTAACACCGTTATGTATCTGGCTCCTCTTGACACCTACCCTATTGCTTCTAATCTATCTCTTCTCCCCTTCCCCTTCACTCTATTTCTTTCCTTTTCCTCCCTATACCCTATGGAGAGATTTTAATACCAGTATTTCACCACTGGATAGATGAACTAGTCAATATATCAAGGAAATCGAGGTACTAAAATAATAAATGGAGGATCAGGGTTTAAAATATTTCAATATCTTCCATACCCCCAAAACTGAACATACAGTCTTTTCAAATACACATAGGTGATTTCATAGAATAGACCATATGCATGGGCACAAGACAGATTATCATATAGTCAAGAAAATAGAAATAATTTCAAATATCCACTCAGATCACAAAGTTTTGAAGATGGAAACAAGCTACAAATGGAAAGCTGGGAAATAATAACATACTTTGATACTGAATAGCAAATTACTGAACTCCCACTAGGTTTAAAAGAAAATAAAAAAGAAACAAAATTATTTATTTATGCAAACAAGAATGAAGCCAGGGGAACCAAAGTATAGTCTAGTCAGGAACTAGTTTTGCATTCAGACTACCTGGATCTGAGCACCAGCACCACAGACGTCCTGAGACCTACCAGGAGTGATCCCAGAACACAGAGCATCCAGCACCCACCCAACATAAACCTCTTCCCCAAACTAATGAAGATGGAAGCTATTAGAAGCTATGAGACACAGTAAAGCTTAAGTTCATAGCAGGACAAGCATTCATCAGGAAACAAAAACAGGTGAAAATAAACAATACAAACTTACACCTCAAGACAGTAGAGAAAACAGGCAACAAAATGAGCTCGTAGGCAAATTGAAAGATGAAACTTTTAAAATTAAGTGAAAATTCATTATAAGTAACCACAAAAGCAATAGGAAAGGTCAGTTAAATCAGGACTTTAAGTTTAAAAGAGTAAGATTCAAAATGCTTTGGCACACCCCCACAAAAAAAAAGAATACAAGAAAAATTATCATAATTAGTTCCAAAATAAAATACTAATATTTATAACAGACAGCTCAGATTATCAAAAGTTCATTTGATATTACTTTAACTTAATGACACTAAATTAGAGAATTAAGAAAATACATTTCTAGACTCATGCATTCTTCTAAGCAGATTCAAGTATTAAGAATGTTCAGGGCGGAGCGATAGCCCAGCGGGTAGGGCGTTTGCCTTGTGCCGGCCGGCCTGTGCCGGCCTGGGTTCGATCCCCGGCATCCCATATGGTCCCCTGAGCACCGCCAGGAGTGATTCCTGAGTGCAGAGCCAGGAGTAGCCCCCTGAGCATTGCCGGGTGTGGCCCAAAAAAGCAAAAAAAAAAAAAAAAAAAAAAGAATGTTCAAATAGAAATAAAAAATTTTTTCCCAAACAAAATGTTCTGGACCCCATAGGATCACCAGTGAATTCTACAAATATTAAATTCTCTGCAACCTACTCTTAAGGTCTATAGAAAAGGAAGGAAACAGGAATAGTCATGGACAGTTTCTATGAGACTATGAAACCAATGTTGCTTTAATACAAAAATCAGACAACATTTCAAAAAAGAAAATTAAAGACCTCTATCTCTAATGTATAGTCCTACTTCTTAAATTGAATAAATAATATTTATGTTATCTCTATATTATTTAATAAATCATTATTATAAGATACATCATATTATTGTAGTATTATGTTTAATATTTAAATATAAATATTTTTAAGATTCTGAAATATCTGAATGTGAAACAGTGTAAATGCATATACTATGCATAGAAATAAACATACAGTGAATACTACATATATAGAATTACCTAAGTTCATGTGCTACCCAGATCTGTCAAATACTACAATTTTGGGTGTGTTTAGAAAAGTCTCACATAGTTTTTATAAAAAAAAATTTTCAGTCTCATTTGTTGAGTAAAGAATCTTATTCAATATATTTCCATTGTCATCTTTGTACTATATCAAATTTATATAAAATATATGTTTTCTATTATGTATCCCACATATTTTACTTATTAAAATGATTATTTATTGTGGTGTCAAATTATGAGTAATCTGTTTTCTTCAAAATACACCGACATATATAGGAATGAATATAAATGAAATTATCTACAAATAACAAAATGGATAAGCCTTGCAAACATAATATTGTGCAGAAACTATGCTCCCAAGTAAAAAGAAATTCTGTGTCAGAGCCTGTGGTCAATAGGAACTTGCCTTGAGTGTAGCTGACCTCTGTTCAATTCTGGCACCACTTATGTCCCCCCTAAACACTGTCAAAAGTGATTCCTGAGTGTAGAGTGGGGAGTAAGCTCTGTAAATGTCTGGGTATGAAACAAAAAAAAAATGTGCCCCAAGGAAAAAAACAGAAATTAAAACCAAGAAATTAACTTATGATTTAAAAGTAAAATTTTTTTTGCCATAGGAGAAATATATGATTGTGATATGTCAGTGTGTGTATAGGAAAGTCCTAACATAAGTCAGTTTTGTTACATGGGTGTAGAGTTCTCACAAGTCTCCACTTCAAAAAAAAATAGTGATATGTAATTTAATGATTTTATCTTAAGATAAATGTGGAATAAGCTTTGACTATTAAACAAACTATTAAAAGAGTGGTAATGCGTCACATCCAGGATTTATCAGAACAGCTTCTCTAAGAGAATGCAGATTTCATATAGATGCCCAGCCACTAATGCAAGGAAGCTGGAATTTAGAGAGGATTCATGGTTAGCGAGACAGATATATTTTCGGTTTATTTTGTTTTTCTTTAGTGAAGCAAATTAGCTTTATTTCAAGAAATTTACTATTGGAGGACATGCCCTAATGAGCTCTAGGCTCTTGCTAACATTTAGCATATGTTAAAAAGCTGCTTCCTGACTTAGGAATCTCCTGAGCATGGGAATGTGGGCAGGATTGGATAAAACATTTGACTTTATAACTTTATATGGTAGAACATTCTTATCATGGGTCTTACTATATTTAATGCAATTTTATTTTAACCCCACAGGTCCCCATGGGGGAAACTTGATGATTTCTGGATCAACCATAACGTAATCAGTTCTGCTTGTTCAAAAAACTGTGTGAGCCTTCCCTGAGCAAGTGAACAGAACTCAATAATTCCTTTGGCAAAGTAAAAATTATTCTGATGGATTCTGGACCTTAGTGGAGGTTTAGAGATTTGCTGGCATTGGAAAGATCTATCTGATATATTTTGCCATTCTCTATAAATTATATCTTGAGCTGCTTTTTGTTCCAAGATGTTGCTCTTTTCCCCATTTTACAAGGGAGTTTCATATAGCAGGGAGTCAGCTTTGGCATATTAACATTTATTAAGCTTGGGCCAGGAGCTCACCTGAAGATTGACATTTGTTTATGGTCTTTTGGCCCATGCAGAAAGGCAGGCCTTGAACTCTCAAAGAAGATACCTTGCTTTGTCTCTAGAAAGCCGGGCCCACAATGGGCTAGCCTGGAAGAGCTCGGCAGGCTTTGGGGGATAAAAATATGCATGGAAAGAGAAGAGGCCATCTGTCTTCTTCCTACTTGGATCTGAACTTTGACTGGTGCACATGGTTCAGGGTCCAGTGGCCATCTTGGCTTAGAATCTTGAGACAAGCCCATGGTGTGGGTCTGACTAGGAATTGGAAATTTGGGGATTTTCTGTCCTTGGATTGTACTGCCAGAGCTTGTGTGAGAAAGGCTTTTTGGAAACTTTGCTGGATTCGTGAATCTTCATCTGTCAGCATGCTGCAGATCAATTGGAGTTTAAAGGGTATCCTGTTGATACTGCTGGGGAACTCAGAGGCACCCCAGTTCTGCAGCAGTGTTTCCTGTAATTTGCTTAGAGAAATATGAGGGGAGATAAAGAGAGATAGGTGCATTTTCAACAGAGAATATAGCCTTCTCCAGAGTGAAAATAACTGGAGAGTTATCATAAAAGCAACCAGTCAAATTAGCTTTTCTAGCATTAGGTAATAATTTATATATTATTTCTACTCAAAAGCTTTCTATATCATAGACTTGACAAAAATTGTCCAAAAAGTCTTAAAATCATATGTTGAAGATGTCAATATAAATCATCTTATTTTCCACAAAATAAAGGTTAAAAATGTAAAGACACAAAACATCTATTTTGCAATTGGCTTCTATAATCTTTTATCATTGTTGATCATTCAGTTTTCTTTTTGTTTTAGATTTAATTTATCTAGATCTTTTCATTTTTGTCTTTTATGTCTCTGTGCACATTGCTTATTATTTGAAAACATTTATTTGTTAGCTTCTGGAATTGATATTTCTAAGTATCAATACATCAAACAGGACTTTAATGTCTCTATAATACAGGTACTGGTATGGCTGTCAGAGTATTTCATGAGTAAATCTGTCAAGCCTCCATAATCCTGTACTGAATGAATGTGTTAATCTTTTTACCTTTTCTATGTACTCAATGTTCTGTTTGCTTAGGGTAGGAACTATGAACTTTATTCCATGCACATCCATTCACGTTGTACAAGTTCTCATTACAGTGTACTGCAAAACTAGGAAAAAAGATGAAATTATGATACTGAAAAATGATTAATCAATAGAGATTTAAATGGTCACTTGTCACATGTCACTTGTCTTCCCGTTGTTCATTGATTTGCTCGAGCGGGCACCAGTAATGTCTCCATTCGTTGGGAATAAGATCCGTTATCATTACTGATTTTGGGATATCGAATATACCATGGGTAGCTTACCAGGCTCTGTCGTGGCTCTGGGTTCATCCTAGGGGACCCAGTCTTTTTCTATGTCAGACCATCAACCATCCTGGGTTCATGCGGCAGAGCCCTGGGTATAGACCAGCCTGTCTCCTGTTTGCCACCTGCAGGCACCGCAGCCACACCTGCAACACCTCGAGGGGCAGATTTAAATGGTATTTTTCTAAATATATAAACCAAATAAATCAATTTTTAAAATGTGTATTCCTAAATTAAAGACAGTATTATAAATAGTCTTGCATCAATGAAAAAATATGCATATATCCATATACGCAAAACACTAAATTTATAAATTTTTGGAAAGAAAAGCATTCCAGATTCTATTCTGATGGTCTTTTAAAAAAGCATTTTAAGTAGAAAAAATAATTCTATTGCATTGCATTTATTTTAATAGTGATTTCTACTTTATATGTTGTTTAATATAAACAATTAAATTTATAAATGTTTACTATACTTAATACTGATAACAATATTATGTAAGAGGTGTTCTGTCTTTTGTATTATAGATATGGATACTGAATTTCAGAGAAGTGAAGGGAGTCCTATGGACAGTGGAGGAGTGATAATGCCACTTTCTTAGCGGTAGCTTTCTAACACTAAAGCATCTAAATATGCACCCCTTTTGAAAACAATGTTATGCCATATAAATTTTACAAACATAATTTTAAAAAGATAAAAAGAGAGTGAGCAAGCTTGAGATCAAAAGCTTGTTCACTAGACTGTTCACAGGCAAATCTAAGAGTGATATTGGTGTCTCTCTCAATACTAAATCTTCAGATCTACCGCTTGCATTATAAATGCAGACTTTCATTGATTGGTTTTACTTAAAGAAGGGGTTCTGTAAAGAATATTTTGTTTTGGCTTCTAACAATATAGATACATATAGGCATGTTCTATATTACACTGAGGTATGCTTTTAATACGAAGTAAAATATTCCATTAATTTAATGAGGAGAAACAATAACACTGAATATGTGCATGTTACCCATCTTAATTGAATTCCTTTATACCAGAGTCAATTAATTAATAAAGATGCTGAAGGAACCTAGGAGCTACTTCCTACAATATTCAGTTATGGGGACTTATGAGTCAGTGCTAGAATCCAAAGAAGTCATGCTGCTCAGGACCTGCACTTCTTGAGATCCTCATTGGCCACACCTTATAAGCCCAAGTGAGGCAGTATCAAACCCTAGTCACAGGCCTTGCATGCTTCTTGACCTACACACTAAACTCCAACCCTGTTTTATTCTCAATAATTGTAACTTTAAAATACATGCACACACAATAGTTTTATAAGTGAATAGTTGTAATGGATTTTCAGAAGTTAAGCTGATAGTGAAGTGGCTAGCAAAATTAATTTGTAGTCTATAACTCCCCAAATTGCAAAGTATCTACTTGTCCCAGTTTGAATTTATCCTATTTTTCTCATCACTTTTAACTGATTTGTTTCAATCATTTGTTTTCTAGACAGAGTCTAAATGAAGAGAATATGTTCAAAAATCAGATCTTGTTTGAGACTGGTTCTATGTAATCTGAGAGGGGAAAAAAATTGAAGACATGTTTTTTCCTCATTAATTTTTATTTAGTGTAGCTGAAACACTTATATAAGTTTTATTTAAAGTATCTGAAAATATACTTAAAAAAAGAAATTGAGGGGTTTTTTTTGTTACATTTCTACTAGTAGGGGTATAAACTGTTCGGCCATTTCACTACTTAGTTTTTGGTCAACTGTTTTCCCACAAATCTACAACTTGAAACTTTACAAATAATTATATTTCCCCCCAACAGTTTCCATATGATTATCACACTTAAGTTTCACATAAATGTCAAAACATTCTTAAGGTATGCTTTTATATACTACAAATCTAGAAATATATTGGTTTTAAATGAAATTCAGTTAAAGCCCAGAGTGGAATCCAGAACATTTTCTTTTTTAAGGTAGAATACCAAAGGATAAAATATAAGCTTACCTGTGAAGGATTTATTATTACAGTGATTCAATTTATTATTATAATGTCATAATTATCACTATAATGACTCACATGCTTATTTTCACATAGTCATTCATGAAACAATTCTGGATTTAAACAAATACCTTGACATTTTTTAATTCAGCAGATCTCAATGACCAAAGTACAAAATAATTAAAAGGTAACATCATATATAAGTATATGAGAATCCCTGCATTTTCAAGAATATTCTATATTGAATTTTAACACACTTTACTTCATTTTAATTCATAATTCAAGATTCTAGAATGATTTTTTAATATTTTAAAAAAACATTTATAAGGTACCAGAAAGAAATTACAGTGGGTAAGGCCTTGTATGAGGCCTACACTTTCCTTGAAGGTGGCAGCCTATTTGTCAAGAAACACAGGGCCGTACTTGCAGGCAGTTAACCAGGGATTAATCCCCAGCATCTCATATGTCTCCTATGAGGCTTCCAGGAGTGATTCCTTAGTGCAGAGCCAGGTATGATCAAAAACAAAACACAGCACAACACATAAAAACCATTTATGAAACAAGAACCTGTGGGTAAATAGAATGACATGTCAAAGAAATGAAAATATGTAAATAATAGGGAAAACATTGTCTCTAGGTTACAGGAAAAAGTACCAAGGGATGAGATAAATGCAATGTGGAGATCAAGGACTGCCTCTGGGCTATTGGCCATCATGCAGAGACTCAGACACATGGGGAGAGCCGCCATCCAGCTCTCCCCTAGTGGCGCGGCCGTAAGCAACCTCACAGTATATCAAACTAGTGGAACCAACCACATTCTAGAAACTCAGAAAGTAAATTCAAGAACAGAATTTGGCCAGATTCTCCCATAACCAACAATAGGGAAAAATGGATTAATCAATAACATTGCCATGTATGTGTTTTAATGGTCAATACAATCAGTGTCAGCTGAGGGAGCAGGCATGGGGATTGAGGTGGGTGGGAAATAAGGGTCTTTGGTGGTGGGAACACACTGGTGGTGGGAGTGGTGTTGAAGCATGAATCTTTCTATCAATGGTATTATGAAAATCTTTTTACTTTGTAAATCACGGCATTTCAATAAAAAAGTGGGTAAAAGGTGAGATCTGGAAGTAACTTAGTGGCTAATGACAGGGGACTTGAACACCTATGTGGTATAGAGGAAAAGTAACTCTAAACCACAGGACCCGAGATCGGATACTCGAATTACAATAATATTATTAATAAATATAGTAGTTAAGCTTTCAATTTGGGATAGGAGGAAACCTGGAGTCAAAGGTGGAAGGAATGAGGTAATAGGTTCATTATATTCAAAGTAGAAACATTGTAGGTCTGAAACTCTCCTTTGAGTCAATTTGAAAATCAGTGTCTAAATAAAACTTAAAAGCATCAAATAGGGATTAGAATTACCTTATAGTCAAGCAAATTTTCAATCAATTGATAAAAAATTCAATTTCTATAATCACATAAATATTCCAGTTTAATAAGCTCTTGTAATATTGTTTATTGCATGTTAATATATATACTGTATTGATTATATTTCAAAACTGGTATCATTCAATACAGAAGATGATTAGATCACTAAGCACACTATGAAATTAAATATTCTTTTTTAAATGGCTGATAACCTACTGTAAAATTTAGAAGTAAGGCATTAGTCAGTCAAATACACATTTGACTCTTGGACTTGAGATAGGGGGATACCAGGTAGGACACTTGCATTTGAATGCAGACAACACAATTCAAATTCCCCTGAGGCCATATAAACCCCGAGTCACATTATGAGCACAGAGAGAAGTAATCCTTGAGTATAGATAGGCGGTGACCCTAAAACAAACTAATAATAAAATATATTTGACTCATGCTATGAAAATTCCTTCCTGAGCATTAGAGTATTAACAAAACTTTCCCCTTCAAAAAGATGTTCTATGTAGGAAACAAACATTGTCACCAGTATACTATTTCTGTCAATATTAAGTAATTTTATATATTTAAAAACTATGAATATTGTTACTTGTTTGCTTACTATGTCAATTTTACAACATAAAAGACATATTGGCTGAGTGTAAAAACTGAGAAAACTAACTTAATTTTCAAATTTTCTTAAAAGTTAAAGGTAATAAACTGTATTGTAAATTTGTACTTCCAGCAATGCTGGAAGATATACATAAGATATACATATACAAAGTATATGTATATCTTAAAGTTATATATAATTTAGTTATCTATATATTTTTTTGCTTTTTGGGTCACACCCAGCGATGCTCAGGGGTTCCTCCTGACTCTGTACTCAGGAATTACTCCTGATGGTGCTCAGGAGACCATATAGGATGTCAGAGATCAAACCCGGGTTGGCCGCGTGCAAGGCAAACACGCTCCCTACTGTGCTATCGCTCCAGCCCTTAGTATCAATTTCTGTTCCAATAACAGAAACAGGCTAGTTTCCACACCAGAATTACAGAATTACCAGGCTAGTTTCCCCATCAGATTTATCCTATGTGGTGTCATTTTTATACTTTTTACGATCAATAAGATGACAAATTATATTAAGTTCCCATATTACTTCGATCTCCAATCATATATCTGCCTACATAACATTTACATTTACTCTCATTCATATCCCAAATGCAGCAGTTATGTGTACCTAGGTCGAGAAGTCAACATGATGAACGACCTAAAACCTGAGCTGTGCAGGAGGAAGAGAGCGGCATGGAATGCCTTCAAAGGCATCGAAGAAATAGCTAAAAGGACAAAGAACCTCCGCTCCGGGCACATCTCTTCGACTCCACCATTCTCCCTGCATTAATTCCCCTCATTCCCCTCAGAGACCTGGGCCCTCACGCAAGCAGGATGAGAATGCTATTCGGGTCTCCCAGAGAGGCATCGAAAGAGCTATGCTTGGAATATCACGTCTCACTCAAGTGAGAGAAGGAATCCGAGTTCTGACCTCCGTCGCTATTCCAGAATCAGGGACGCTGTCTCGTTTGCCAAGGCATCGAAAATCAGATGGGCTGGACATGTAATGCGATTTGGAGACAACCGCTGGACTAGAGCCGTTACCGACTGGATCCCACGGGATGTCAAAAGATCACGTGGCCGCCCACCTACAAGATGGTCAGACTTCCTTGTTAAGACCCTGAAGGAACGGTTTGAGGCTCTTCATATTCCTGAATCAACCAGATGCCATTGGGCTACATTGGCACGTGATAGGGTCCAATGGAAATGTTACTGGCGCCCGCTCGAGCAAATCGATGAATAACGGGATTCAAGTGATCAAATGATCAAGTGAAATCTGAATTCCTGGTTTCTGATCTTCCCTCCAAATCCCACATCTACCACTCCAATTCCTATCCCCCAGTCCTATCTCAGTTAAGTGGCTCCTCTACCCATCCAGGTTTCTGCTTGAATCAGAAACCAGGGAGTTATTCAACACCTTCCTCTCCCACAACGCTCACATTTATCTTTAATTAAATGATTCTTTCACCAATATACTTCTCAAATTATCTACTTTTCTCTATTACCTATTTCATTAAATCCCACTTGCAAGGCAAGACCTGTTAAAGTTTGTTAAAGAAGGTACAACTCAGGTATTACCATATATTTATTTGTTTATTTGTTTTTGAGTCATACTCAGCTATGCTCAGAGCTTACTTCTGGCTCTGCGCTCAAGGATCACTCTTGGCTAGCTCAGGGGACCATTCAGGGAATCAGAGATCAAAGCTGGGCGAATCATAAGCAAGGCAAGTACCTTACCTACTATACTATCTCTCCAGCCCAACCAGGCAGTAAATTGGGGGTCACCCTCAGAGGCACTGGGGGTTTATGGGACTCTATAGCAGTGGTGGCAGGCAAGGATGGTGGAAACTATGGGGAGCCAGAATCAAACCAGGGCCGCCAATACTTAAGCCATCTCCAGGTGGTTCTAGAGAATAAATGCTCTACAGCATCCCAAAGTCGGTGATGTTGATAGGGATGGCGGGGGGGAAGGTGCTGGAACAATGAGAGAGCAAAAGTATCCTGCAACTGGGGGGGGGGGGGACACTCCTGTATTTTCACATAAAAAAGATAATAGATTTCTATTTTCTTTTGGGGTCACACCCAGTAGTGTTCATGGGTTACTCCTGGCTCTACTCTCCAGAATCACTCCTGGTGGACAATACACTCCTAGGGGGACAATACAGGGTGCTGGGGATCAAACCTGGGTCAGTCACATGCAAGACCCTACCTATATACTATCACTCCAGCCCTTAAGATGATAGATTTCTAGGATAGTGGACTGAACGACTTTTTTTTCTCAAAGGTTGCAGTGGATCAAGTAAGTTTACGAACCTCTGCATTACAGATTACAGATGCCCGCGACTCTGTTATCTCATTCATACAACTGCCCTGGTTTACCACACTGACTGGTCTCCTTCCCAGTCCCTTAAACATGCCAAGCACATGCATTCCTCATAGCATTTGTCCTTGCGATTCTCCCTCTGTCTGCAGTTCCGATTCACTCCTTTACCTCTAGTAGATACCCCGATTATCTTTATAGTGATTTAGTGACATGTTTTGCGACTGTCCAATGTGAAGCCCTCATCCCCATTCCAACACTAACTCTTTCTCCAGCTTTATTTTTTCCCCTTTGGGACTCTCCTCCTTCTAACATCTATTATTTGCCCTGCCTACTGCAGAGACAGACATGTCTCTGAGAGACAGACATGGGGCAGACAAGTAGCAGAGCTGGTACTTGCTCTCCCTGTGCCCAGCTTCTCACGAGGCACCCAGGAGTGATGGCGGGTTCTAGCTCTGGCCCGCCACCCCAGCAGAGCCTTGCAACAATCCAGATGACCCCCCACTCCATGAGGGCCTCCGTTTTCCACATCCGGACTTCTCTCTCCTCAGAACTCCACCCAGCAGACCAGCCTATCACAGCCATGCTCGCACGACCGCAAACAGCCGCACGGTTCATCAATAAATGCTGGACTAGAGATGACTACAAGAGTATACTACCTGCACGGCAGAGCCTGGCAAGCTACTCGTGTTTTATTTGATATGCCAAATACCAGTAAAAATTATAGACCTCATTCCGAATGGATTGAGGCTCTTTATGTTCCTGGAGCAAGCAGATGCCCTTGGGATCTACTAGCATGAGACAGGACATTTGGAGATGTTACTGGGGCCCGCTCGAGCAAATCGATGATGAACGGGAAGACAGTGATACAGTGACAGTGATCTATAATTGTATTATTATAGATTTATATTTAGGAAAGTATTTCATTATATTATTCAATGACTCATAAGTTAATGTCAAAATGATGAATTTAAAACCCCCTAAAAATATACCATGCATATCATTTTGAGAACTTCGAAATTTGAGGACATTATGAAGGAAATATATATGACATTAAAATTTCTCCAAAACAACTAGTTTTGGTGAAAAAAAACAGTAAACTAGAGAAAAGAAACTCAGTACACTCTTGGTAACAATGTGAATTTAAATAGCTACTATAGAAAATTGGAAATTGTCTAAAATAAACAAAACCTCCCTAAAATAATTTTATAGCATAGAGTAATAATTCTCATAGGAACTTATACAAAGAACATTATAGCAACTTGAAAGGATATTATACCCCTATATTGATAGATGAATTATTAAAAATAGTCGAAAGACAGACTCAATCTAAATGTTCATCATTCATCTGTGCATGACTGGTTATTGATGCTACCTTATATGCTTCAGTAACATGAAATAAGATGGAATTTATCCTTTGTAACATAAATAAATGAATCTTGAGATAATTAATCTTAGGGAAAATGACATTATTCCTAATGACAATAAACTTCAGTTTCCCTATAATATCTGTATAAGGCAAGGATGAAGGATATCCCGAATTATAGCTTCCTTTCACTACTGTCCTGGAAGTTCTAGGTCTTGCAGTAAAACACAAAAAACATTAAATTTCAGTATAAAGATACTGAAAATTAATACTAAGAGTTGTGTGTGTATGTGTATGTGTGTGTTTACTGAGTTTCTTCTCTCTGTGTGTATGTGTGTGTGTGCTAACTGAGTTTAAATTCAGGACCTCATATATGCAAGGTAATTACTTTATCACTGACTATACTACCTGTCCCTAGGAAGAATTAAAACTCATTCTTTATCTGTAAAATGATAATTATAAAATAATTTCTTTCCAAAATAATTAAAACAGAAACTCTTAGAATTACTAAGCACATAAGGTTGCAGTAAACAGGGCTAATATACAAAATTTAGTTGTCTTCCTAAAAGTGAGACATTAATTTTTAAATAGTTATGTGTTAGGTTTAAATATTTAAATGCTTAGGCATAATGTAGTTATTTATACACAAGATCAATATGAGACTAGCTATAAAACTATGATATATGAGATCAGAGAATCAAATATAAAGATATTCCACATTTATATTTAGGAAGACACAATAGTGTCAAAATGCAACTTTTTCCAATTATTTCTTTAGATTTAATAAAAGCCAATTAAAAATTCTTGAGTTTTTGGATAATTATCAAATTATTAAAAGCTTTTGCAGAAAAGCAAAAAGATGCGCTATAATTAAGAGAAATGAGATTCCTTTCTGAAAATTCCTTTCTTTGATACTGTATTGCTATAAGAAACACCATTACAATTACAAACGAGATACATTATTGGTAAAAGAACAAGCAGATCAATGAAGAAGTCAGAAAATTCAGAAAAAGACCACATATATTTGTCAAAAGATCTTTGGGAAAGAATAAAATTCAATGCAATGGATCAAATGTTGTCTAAATGCTGGAACAACTGAAAGTATATGGGCAAATAATGAGTTCAGACGCAACTCTTATACTGCATAACAACTGGCGCAAAGTGAACACAAACTCAAACACAAAAAGGCACTATATAAAACTCCTAGATGCTAACACAAGAAGAAACCCAGGTGGCCTTGGATAGGAAGAAAACTATTATTAAAAAAAATCCAGGATATATCAGGCACTGGTAGCACTCCACAAGAAAAAAACAGCCAACCCCATCAAAAAATGGGGAGAAGAAATGAACAGAAGCTTCCAAAAAAGAAGAAATTCGAATGGCCAAAAGGCATATGAAAAACTCTTCTTCATCTTTAATCATCAGGGAGATGCAAATCAAAATAACAATGAGGTACCATCTCACACCACAGAGACTGGCACACATACAAAACAGCAAGAACAACCAGTGCTGGCGTGGATGTGGGGAAAAAGGGACTCTGATCCACTGTTGGTGGGAGTGCGGACTGGTCCAGCCCTTTTGGAAAACAATATGGGCATTCCTCCGAAAACTAGATATTGAGCTCCCATTTGATCCAGCAATAGCACTCCTGGGAATATACCCGAGAGACCGAAAAACACATAGCAGAAACACTATCTGTACTTCTTTATTCATCTCTGCGCTATTCACTATAGCTAGAATCTGGAAACAACCTAAATGCCCGAGAACAGAGGACTGGCTAAAGAAACTGTGGTTCATCTACACTATGGAATACTATGCGGCTGTCAGAAAAGATGACATTATGAAATTTACCTGCAAATGGAGGGACATGGAGACTATCATGCTGAGTGAAATTAGTCAGAAGGAAAAGGACAGATATAGAATGACTGCATTCATTAATCACGACATAAATAGATACCAGTGTTTTACTAAATGTGGGAAATGGTAATGGCAGATTAAGACTCACCATTGAATATACACAAAGAGACTTAAGTGATAAACTCTAAATACCTGCAGGGCTAGCCACAATGTGTAAAATAAGAGGCAGAGAGATGCAGAGACAGAGAGAGAGAGACAGAGAGAGAAAGAGAGGAAACTGGGGTACCTGCTGTTAAGGCAGCATGGGGGGGGTGGGCAGGAGGGGGTGGGGTACATTGGTGGTGGAAATGGGGCACTGGTGGAGGGATGGGTGCTGGTATACTGTATTACCAAGAACCAATTGTGATCACCTTTGTAATTGTATGTTTCACTGTGGTATAATAAAAAATTAAAAAAAAAAACAATAATGGCTGAGCTGATTTTAATTCAGTTGAAAAATTTCTCTCTGTGTAAAACAATATCAAGACAATCCAGAGAATGAGGAAACATATTTGTCACATACATCTGATAAAGAGCTGCTAAGTAAAGTACACAAATAACTCAAAAATTCATCGATAAGAGAACAACCAAGTTTCAAGTGATCCAAAGATCTCAACACCTTAAAATATGGCAAGTAAGCAAATGCAAAGATGTTTAATAAAGAAGCATATGTAAATGCTAACTTATTTAGTTGTCAGAGGATTGCAAATTAAAACAGCAAGCTATCACTTACATCTATAGAACGAACAAACTCTGGAACTTCTGAAATGAACTGACAAAACCAATATGTTTAAGCACATGAATCTATAAAATCTGTCAATACAAAGAGCTCTCATTATTGATGGGGATGCAATTTGTTAGAGCAACTTTGAAAGTTAGTCTGATTGATTCTTGCTAAACAATACATACACTTGTCTGGCAGCCCAGCAAGAAATTTTTAGTGATTTCTCAAGACATTTATAGAAATTATGTGCACTTATGTGCACACAAATATCTACAAATGAACATTCATGGCAATTTGATTAGTATCTTAAAAAACACTTAGAAGAATATCCTTCAGTAGATTAATAAGTGATTTAAAAAAACTGCATCCAAATAATAAAAAAGTAAATGAAAGCAGGTTGAAAATTCTCCATTCCATGCATATGACACTCTAGATAAATTAAAACTATGGGGATTAAGACAGTAGAAATATGGGTAATATCTCTCTGACCACCTCTCTCAGTGGTCAGAGAAAGGGAGGCAAAAAAATAGACCATCACAGGGATTTTAATGTAGTGAACACACTTTGTATGCTAGTGTTAAGATGACAATATGTTGTTATATATTTGTTGTTGGGTTCTGAGCTGCTAGCCTTAGGGCCCAGCACTTCCCTGCCAAAAGGCCCTAAGGGCGGGACCCAGAAATGGGCCCTGCACATATAATTATGCCCAAAACATCTCTGCTTATCCAAGCTTAGGTGAGGCAGAATATGACTGGTCTTCTGACCTCTGACACAGTAATAGATAAATCAATGATAGTTACCTTGCAAGTGTTACCTTCCAAATGCTAAATCTGTGATTGTTAACTGTTGCAATGACCCATGAACTTGCAAATGCCATGTAATTTGTGCTTGTACCCCCTCCACCCAAAAATTGTATAAAAGGCTTAAACTATTCTCAGTAAAATGAGAACTGCAATCCAGAACTCCCCGTTGCCTGTGTGTCTTTCTTTCTTTCCTTTCTTAGCAGTGATAAGGCAGAGTTTCTCCCAAGTCCACCCCTCTCTCCTTTTTTCAACAGGGACGAAGTCCGGCCAGATCTAGGTCTCCCTCATTTGTGCCAGGGCCTGCTGGCCGTGGCCCCTGACAATTTGTCAAATGCCTTAAGATGTATAATACTATATAATACCAAGAATGAATTCTAATGCAAACTACAAATTTGGAGTGATTTTGATGTGCTCCTATAGAATCATCATTTGTATGATTTGAGAAGTGTATAAAGGGACAGTACAATGTGTGTATGATAGGAAGGCTACATAGATATTCTCAGTACATCCCTCTCAGTTTTGCTATTTATGTAAATTTCTCTACAAGTAAACTATTAAAAATAAATATGATGCACATAAATACATATATAAAATCTGTATCCATACAAATATAAGTTGATGTAATAATGTTGGTTAAAAAATAATGAAAGAAAGCCATCATAAAAACTTCAGAAAATAAAAAGGAAATGTTTGGTCTTTAAAACATGACATCAAGAAAACAAAAAAGAAACCCAAGGATGGAAAAATATGGCCCTAAGTGACAGGTATATACTTTGTTATCAAAAAAACAGTATAAAGAGATGAACAAAAGACAAGAATAACCAATCACAAGAGTAATATATTTTTTATTTATTTAAAAAAAATTTTTCAGACCACAGAATTCATGGAAATGTGAGGAAAGAGACCAGTAAAATCAAACTTGAGAATCGTGATAATAAATAGTACCCCAAAAAAAGCTGTTTTACAGTATTTTCCAGGGGCAGAGAGAGAAAGAGAGAGAGAAAGAGAGAGAAAGAAAGAGAGAGAGAGAGTATGATATGAATAACTGGGGGATTTTGCAAATGCAAGTTCTGCTTCCCAAAGGACTGGTCATCTGGGGTCCTAGTATACTAGGGCATATTTCCGGTATGCTTCCAGAGGAGAAAGAGTTTGAAGAGCATGCTAGGGGAATCAAGAGTGGAAAAATCCTGAATCTTTGTCATTTTACACAGATGGGAATTTTTTTTCTCACCAAAGGGCATGGGGGCCTTTGTTGTAAGTCAGTTGCAGATTGAACCTCCACTTCATCTAGAAAAATCCACCATCACTCATTGTATTGTCCAATGCAGAGGTGCCAGTTATGAGTGTTGTGGATGCTGTGGCTACTTTTTATGAACTGCACAGTTGTGTGCAGTTCAAAAAAAGGTACGCTGATCTAGAGACTCACATACACACAGCAGAGCTGCTACCAGTTCTCCCTGTACCCAGCTGACCACGAGGCACCCGGGAGGGAAGGCGGGTTCTAACCCTGGCCTGCCACCCCAGCAGAGCCCTCGCAAGAATCAAGAGGACCCAACACACACACCATGAGGGTGGCCATTTTCCACATCTGGACTCCCATCTCGTCAGAGCTCCACCTAGCAGAAGAGTTGATCACAGCCTGGCTTTGGGTGGCCGCAAAGCGGTCCCACGGTTCATCAATATGGCTTGAGATGAGGGGTGACTGCAAGAGTATCCCGCCCACATAGCAGAGCCTGGCAAGCTACCTATGTCATATTTGATGTGTCAAATACCAGTAACAATTACAGACCTCATTCCCATGACCTGATGGAATGGTTTGAGGCTCTTTATGCTCCTGGAGCTAGCAGATGCCCTTGGGTACACTAGCATGTGACAGGCTATATGGAGATGCTACTGGTGCTGGCTTGAGCAAATCGAAGATTAACAGCAAGTCAAGTGATACAAGAGATTAAAAAAAAATAAACTTTATTTAAAGACTGGCAGAACCTGGCAAGCTACCCGTGTCATATTTGATATGCCAAAAACCAGTAATATTTATAGACCTCATTCCCATAACCTGAATGAATGATTTGAGGCTCTTTGTGTTCCTGGAGCGAGTAAATGCCCTTGGGCTACACTAGCATACAACAGGATGTATAGTGATGTTACTGGTGCCAGCTTGAGCAAATCAATGAGCAAAGGGAAGACAAGTGATACAAGTGATTTAAAGACCATGATTTACAAAGTTGTTCACAGTACAGATGTTTCAGGTATTCAATATTCCAATACTACTCCCACCACCAATGTGCCCTTATAACCACCAGATACCCTAGTTCCCCCACCAACACAAACTAACTTTTACTACACCCAAAAGTTAATTTCCCTAGACAAATGCAGTTAAATTTAGGGACTCAAGGGAGTTTAGTGTACTAGTCGGGATGTGTCACTATTGATAGAGTAGGGAATAGCTAATTGAATAGGAGGAAATGAATAAAATAGAGTGGTGATAGATGTGGGAACAAAAATAAGGGTCAGTAATTTCGTGACTCTGACCCAAATTTTTCTGCAATAAAGGTTACTAAGGTTTATAACAAGTGGTTGATTAAATGAGGTTATGAAAAGGTTGACAGGAAAGGCTTTTGGATTTTTAATTAGTTGTTGGAGTTCCCTGAAGTAGAGGCAGGGTTCAAGCTAAGGAGCTAGGACTCAGAAGATGTGGAATGCGGAGGGATAAGATAAAGAAGGGACAATGCAGCAAGGCTCAATTGAAACCATGGTGTAGTTGCAGGACTAAACACTTATTCTGACATTTGTATATGTCTGGGAATATTATCAAGACAAAGAAGGAGCCAGTTCAATTTCTAATGTCACAGAGCCACGTGAACCTAAATAGTTTTCATCTAAGGAGATTGTAGGAAATATTTTCCTTTTGGGGATGTTTTAGGTTTAGTTTACTTCAGGAAGCAGAAGAAAGCCTTTTGAGAAAGTTTACTGGATATGGGAGCACATTTGCAGAGGGCAGCAAAGTTGAGAATGATGGGAAAGGAGATCTCAGTGTTGTAGAGAAAATCGGATGAATGAGAATAACACTTGCTGTGGTTGGTGAGTATGCATGATACGACTGACTGAAATTTGATTCATTATTCTGTACAAATATTTTGATGTATTAATTGTATGAGTAAATGCAGGAAAATTAGTCACCAAATACAAAATACATTAAACATTATATCAAATTGATGTATAATTTTATATTTGTACAAGTTTTTACGTTTCTCTACTGAGTGCTGGTAGCCTGGTTTATAATCATTACTGGAATTTGCACATAAAATCTTTGGTAGCTGCTTTATTTCTTTCAGTTATTTCTTTATAATTGAGAGAAAAATAAAGTGTTTGGGGGGGAGAGAATGGATTTTATCTTCATTTTCTTGAAAATATAGACAGATGTAACAGTCATATATGACATGGATATAGTAATAATACCATCACAGAGTAGATATTTTTTAAGAAAAACATTTCATTATTTTTAAATATAAATAAATTCATTACATTTTATCTGATATTTGTACTTCAGCCACAACCTTTTTCTTTTCTTTTTCCATCACTACCATATCTTCCCCATTGTCAGTCTTGCTTTGATTTTGTAGTTGCAACTTCGGCTTTTCTTTCCAATTGCTGTTAACTTCCTTATATCTCTGGTCCCTAAAGAGGCAATTTGTAAAAAGCATCTTGGTTTTCAGTTATCCAGTTTCATCTTGATCCTTTACAACTTACTTTCAGCCCTGTATACTCATTTAAATCTCCTTATAATAAGTAGCTCCTATCCTTATGAAATGAACTGGTCCAGGCTTCTATACATGCCAAAGCGTATAATCTCCTTATTTATTTCTACCAATAACCTCCTTAATATATACTGCATTTTAGAGTTATATTTTTTGCATTTTCCTTCTTGAAAGGCTAATAATTCTTATCCCAATAATATAAAAATATCTATTCCCCAAAAGATTTCACTTTCTCTATTAATTTTTATTAGCAACTTTTCTAGTGATTTTTAAGCTTTAGTCATGTTATAATATATTTATTTCTTTTTGGAGGAATGCCCATATTGTTTTCCAAAAGGGCTGGACCAGTCGGCACTCCCACCAACAGTGGATCAGAGTCCCTTTTTCCCCCATCCACGCCAGCACCGGTTGTTCTTGCTGTTTTGGATGTGTGCCAGTCTCTGTGGTGTGAGATGGTACCTCATTGTTGTTTTGATTTGCATCTCCTTGATGATTAAAGATGAAGAACACTTTTTCATATGCCTTTTGGCCATTCGAATTTCTTCTTTTTTGGAAGCTTCTGTTCATTTCTTCTCCCCATTTTTTGATGGGGTTGGCTGTTTTTTTCTTGTGGAGTGCTACCAGTATCTGATATATCCTGGATATTACCCCTTGTCAGATGGGTATTGGGTGAATATCCTATCCCACTCTATGGATTGTCTTTGTATCTTGGTCACCATTTCTTTTGAGGTGCAGAAGCTTTTTAGTTTTATATAATCCCATTTGTTTATCTTTGCTTCCATTTGCTTGGTCAGTGGTGTGTCGTCTTTAAAGATACTTTTTGTTTCGATGTCGTAGAGCGTTTCTCTAGGTTTTCTTCGATGTACCTTATAGATTCATGTCTGATGTAGAGATCTAGAATCCATTTTGATCTGACTTTTGTGCATGGTGTTAGAAGGAGGTCTAAGTTCATTTTTTACATGTAGCTGCCCAGTTTTCCCAGCACCATTTGTTGAAGATGCTTTCCATGCTCCACTTAATATTTTTTGCTCCTTTATCGAAGATTAAGTGGTTGTATATTTGAGAATGTGTTTTAGGATACTCAGTTCTATTCCATAGGTCTACAGGTCTGTCTCTATACCAATACCACACTGTCTTAATTACAACTGCTCTGTAGTAGAGCTTGAGGTTGGGGAAAGTGATACCTCCCATCTTCTTTTTTCCCAAGGATTGCTTTAGCTATTTGTGGAGTTTTATTATTCCATACAAATATCAGGAGTGTTTGTTCAATTTCTTTGAAGAACATCATGGGTATCTTTATAGGGACCGCATTGAATCTGTATAAAGCTCTAGGGAGTATTACCATTTTGATAATGTTAATCCTTCCGATCCATGAGCAGGGAATATGTCTCCATTTCCTCAGGTCTTCTTTTATTTCCTGAAGTAACGTTTTGTAGCTTTCTTTGTAGAGATCCTTTATATTCTTTGTCAAACTGATTCCTAGGTATTTGATTTTCTGCGGCTCAATTGTGAATGGGATAGTTTCTTTAATGCCCCTTTCTTCTCTTTTCGCTGTTTGCATATAGGAAGGCCATTGACTTTTGGATATTGATTTTGTACCCTGCTACTCTGCTATAGGAATGTATTATTTCTAGGAGCCTCTTGGTAGAGAGTTTCGGGTTTTCCAGGTATAATATCATGTCATCTGCAAATAGTGATAACTTGGCTTCTTCCCTTCCTATCTGGATGCCCTTAATGTCTTTTTCTTCCCTGATTGCTATGGCAAGTACTTCCAGTACTGTATTGAATAGAAGTGGTGAGAGTGGGCAGCCTAGTTTTATCCCTGATCTTAAGGGGAAGGCTTTCAGTTTTTCCCCATTGAGAATGATGCTCACTGTGGGCTTGTAGTAGATGGCCTGGATTATCTTGAAGAAGGTTCCTTCAATCCCCATTTTACGGAGAGCTTTCATCATGAACGGGTATTGAATCTTGTCAAATGCCTTCTCTGCATCTATTGATATGATCATATGGTTTTTATTTTCTTTTTGTTGATACGATGTATTATGTTGATTGACTTGCGGATGTTGAAGCATCCTTGCACTCCCGGATGAATCCCACTTGGTCGTGGTGTATAATCTTTTTGATGACTCTTTGGATTCTATTTGCTAGTATTTTGTTGAAGATCTTAGCATCTGTATTCATCAGGAGATTGGTCTGTAGTTTTCCTTTTTTTCTGGCATTTTTGTCTGCTTTGGGGTATCAGGGTGATATGTGCCTTGTAAAAGCTATTTGGGAGTGTTTCTGTATCTTCAATTTGCCGGAAGAGCTTAAAAAGAATTGGAAGTAGGTCCTCTTTAAAGGTTTTGTAGAATTCACTGGTGAATCCATCTGGACCTGGGCTTTTGTGTTTGGGGAGACTTTTGATTACCGATTCTATTTCCTTGGTGGAAATAGGTTTGTTGAGGTATTCCAAATCTTCTTGTTGCAGTCTTGGGAAGCTATAGGAATTCAGGAATTTGTACATTTCTTCTAGGTTTTCTTGTTTTGTGGAGTACAGGCTCTCATAGTAATCTCTGATGATCTTTTGAATTTCTGTGGTTTCTGTTGTGATGTCCCCGTTTTCATTTCTATTTATTTGGGTTCTCTTTTTCCTTTTCTTACAAGTCTTGCAAGTGGTTTGTCAATCTTGTTTATTTTTTCAAAGAACCAGCTTTTGGTTTCTTTGATCTTCTGGATTGTTTTTTGACATCCCATCTCATTGATTTCTGCTCTAAGTTTTATTATTTCTTTCTTTCTGCTTGGGTTGGGCTCCTTTTGTTGATCACTCTCTAAGATCTTAAGTTGTGAAGTCAGACTGTTTATGATGGCCTTTTCTTCTTTTCTGATGAATGCTAGAAGAACTATGAACTTGCCTCTTTACACTGCTTTCGCCGTATCCCACAAGTTCTGGTAATTAGTGTCTTCAGTCTCATTTGTTTCCAGGAATCTTTGGATTTCCTCTTTGATTTCTTTTATGACTTGCTGGTTGTTCAGCAGTGAGCTGTTTAGTTTCCAGGTACTTGGTATTGGTCTCTGTTTTTGTGTACAATTAACTTCTATTTTCAGTGCTCGCGTTTGATCCAGCAATAGCACTCCTGGGAATATACCCAAGAGATCGAAAAAACACATAGCAGAAACACTATCTGTACTTCTTTATTCATCTCTGAGCGATTCACTATAGCTAGAATCTGGAAACAACCTAAATGCCTGGGAACAGAGGACTGGCTAAAGAAACTGTGGTTCATCTACACTATGGAATACTATGCGGCTGTCAGAAAAGATGAAATTATGAAGTTTACCTGTAAATGGATGGACATGGAGACTATCATGCTGAGTGAAATTAGTCAGAAGGAAAAGGACAGATATAGAATGACTGCATTCATTA